>CM022780.1:9791737-9821737 GCA_012411365.1 Ameiurus melas | reverse complement strand
TACTACAATATTTAGTTTGATTAGTGTAAAGTTGAGCTTTTTTTCGTTTTATTTATACAGGGCAGTGTAACATCCTCTGAGGAAAGTATTATCTGCCCTCTTCTGCATACACACAGCACCCACGATTGCATCGTGTAGCTGTGATTGACAGCAGAAAGAGCGTTTACTTTTCCTTCCACCCTGAGAGCACGGCCAATATTGCTCTCTTGGCCCGCAGCCACAAATGACTGTGGTATCGTTGGGATTCAAACCTGCGATCCGTGGACGGTAAGAAGGAGGACATTGTTTGTATTTAATGAGGTGTGTAATTTGTACAGAAGTTGTCATTCGGACAGTACACTCAGTTCTCTGAAAAGTGTCTGAAATGTTAATATATTGCAATTGCCATATCATATTGTCTTATCGTCCAGCCATAGTTTCAAAGCGTAACTTCAGTGTTACTGTGAAGAGGACCACGGTTGGCCTCAGTGTTACACTGCCCGCATGTTCCGTTAGGACTTATCATCACTTTGATGTTACGACATAATATTGATATTGTATCATAATATCGCTCACCCCAAGTTGAAATCAATGTGTTTACACACGCTCTGTTGTGTGTGATTAGATTTTCTGTGGTCAGCACATATTTTGTGTTTGCTGGGTTTTTCGAAGTAAAGCGACTCAGTTTGAGTTTTATTGCGTTTTGATGATGGAGCTGATCTGGATGAAGAAAAGGGCGATGTTGCAGACGTGTGGGCGGGGCCTGAGGGAAGAATGTAGGATAAGGGAACCAAAGAATATCAGACATGTCCAGCTCATAAAGGACAGATGGCCAGTGCGCTCTCTCCCTCTCTCTCACAAACACACACACAACACACACACACACACACACACACACACACACACACACATTTATCTAATTCATCTCCTGGCTTTGTAGAGGGCCCAATGGTACACAGAGCCTCTTTTCACATGATGAAGCAGCCGGCTGCAGCCAGAGAGAGAAGGAGAGGGAACATTTCCCATCTGCAAAGAAGAGGAAAAGCTTATAAGCTCGGAATAGGAGTGCAGATTTGTTTGGAAATGAGGGGCAAGAGAGAGCGGGAGAGGAGATGACGAGAAGAGGGGAAGGGGGGGGGGGTTATTGTGGCACAAACGGTAGAGGTCAGGTCCAGATGCTCCCAAAACAAAAGAGTCTTTCTCAGGAAGCAGCAGGGGGAAGCGTGGCACTCGGCATTGTGTATATGTGTGTGTGTGTGTGTGTGTGTGTGTGTGTGTGTGTGTGTGTGTGTGTGTGTGTGTGTGAAACTCACTGCATTGCAGGATGTTTTTTTTTCTAGTAGTCTGTCTTAATGACCAGTATTCACCCAGGCTCCAGCCATTAACTAGCTACAGGCCTCTGATATATATATATATATATAGTGTGTGTGTGTGTGTGTGTGTGTGTGTGTGTGTGTGTGTGTGTGAGAGAAAGAGAATTGTTCAGGCTTCCTCCCAAATCGAAATGCTGTTTGCCAGATTTGCTGATTGGGTAGAAAGGAGCTACTGTATAGGTCTTTTTTTTTTTTTAAACGTGAGAAGGAAGGAACTTGTTCGAGGAAGGAAGGTAACAGTGAGGACAAGCGAATGCTCGCCAGACCTGCTTTCTCTTCACTCTCTTTTCCACCAAACAATAAGCTATGGTACAGTTACTCATCCAAAACTGGAACTATCCGTATCCATGTTGAGTACCTGCGTCAGTATGTGGATACCTGACCATCACAGACATATGTGCTTCCCCAAACTGTTTTTGAAGCATTTGTATAGGATGTGTTTGTATGCTGTGGCATTAAGATTTCCCTTCACTGGAACTATGGGGCTCTGGGCACAAAGCGAGCTCCATAAAGACAGGGTTTAAGCTTAAACCATAGCATTAAACTTTCCCTTCTGTGGAACTAAAGGCACATACATGCTCCACTTTCACCAGGTGTACATGTTCGCACAGCAGCTACGCAAGCAGCGTTGTTCACATGCTCACTTGCGTATCTTATGTTCATCTGGAGGATTAAACACGACGTTCACATCACTGTCCATCTGATATGATGAAGTCGAACTGCATGTTTAGCCAGTCTCATGCACGGCGATGTCAAACAGACCGTCGAGCTCCGTTTCACTTGAACTTTCTGCAGTCGGTGTGATGGACAATATCGGGCTGCGCTTCAAATCAAAGACCTTACATTTAAAAGTATCTACTAATCTACAAAATCCAGTGCAGTACTGCCTCTACTGGTTACGCTGGTATCGCAGCATGCGGACATTATGCGTAGTTAACAGTAAGTATAAATCAACCTTAAGGGGCTTAGCCCAAACCTGTTCCAGCATGACAGTGCCCCTGTGCACAATGCAAGCTCCATGAAGACATGGTTTGCCAAGGTTAGTGTGTAAGAAGACAAGTGGCCTGCTCAGAGCCCTGACCTCAACCCCAGTGAACATCTTTGGAACTCCGATTGCGTGCCAAGTCGCCTCGCCTGACCCTTACCCTCACTAATGCTCTCTCTTGTGGCTGTATGGGCACAAATCCTCGCAGTCATGCTCCAAAATCTAGTGTAAAGCCTATAAATAAAGAGCGAAGGCTGTTACAGCAGCAGAGTGAGGGACCAAGTGCTTATTAATGCCTATGGTTTTAGAATGGGATGCTCCAGGACAGATCAGGGTGTGATAGTCATGTGACCACAACGTTTGGCCATACAGTGTAGGAGGAGTTTGGGCTGTAATCTGGTGGGTTTGGCCTCAGACATTTCTGTCAGAATGGTAGTAATAACAATAAACACCATCAACAGCAGCAACATAAGAGTATGTATTTATGGAATTTATGTATGGAAGTATTTTGCTGATTATTTTCAAAAGTAATCGCAAAGGAGTGAAGCATCGGCACAGTCGTCTGTTCAACACCTTTTCCTTGACTGACGTCTCTTCCAAATACAGACATTCCCTTAGTATACACCCACTTCCAACACTGATCGACAGGGTTCTGTGCAAGGCATCGGAAATTTCAAATGCGAAGGGAATTGCAGGGCTCTGACGACGAGGAAGTGAAATAGTAACCTGGGTCATTTCTGTTGCCGTTTCGATACGCTTGCGTAAAAGGAAAATCCAAAAGGTAATATGCGATTTGCATTTTCATTTGAATTAATGGCACGATTTTATGCATCCACAAATAGAAAGTGCAATTTGAAATACAATTTGAAATTACTTTTGAAAATAGTCCGAAAAATGCTTCCATAGTTATGAGATATGAGATACCCCCACTGAAGAAAGGGCAGTATCTGGCTAATGCTTTCAGCATTGGTTGTCTTCACGCGAGGCTTGAATGTCTTTGTGTAGCTAAATTAAGCACAGGTACTTATTTATGATGGGAGCCACTTGCTGATACAAATAACAACAAAATGCCGAATTACAGAGTTGTTACTTTACCATACAGAACCGCACTGTCTGATGGAAAAGTGTATTAAATCTGTTTCATCTCGTCAGTCAGCTGTAACACCCTTCTCTATCTCTCTCTCTCTCTCTCTCTCTCTCTCTCTCTTATCTATCTCTATCTATCTATCTATCTGTCTCTCTCTCTCTCTCTCTCTCTCTCTCTCTCCCTCTATCTATCTATTTCTATCTATCTATTATATATCTATCTATCTATCTCTTTATCTATCTATCTATCTATCTACTATCTATCTATCTATCACCCTCACTCTCTCTCTCATCTCTTATCTATCTCTATCTATCTATTATCTATCTCTCTCTCTCTCTCTCTCTCTCTCTCTCTCTATCTCTCTATCTCATATATCTATCTATTATCTGCTATCTTGCTATCTTCTCTCTCTCTCTATCTATCTATCTATCTATCTATCTATCCTATCTGTCATATCTCTCTCTCTCTCTCTCTATCTCTCTCTCTCTCTCTCTCTATCTATCTTATATATATATCTATCTATCTATCTATCTGTCTATCTCTCTCTATCTATCTATCTATCTATCTATCTATCTATCTTATCTCTATCTATCTATCTATTATTATCTATCTATTCTATCTATCTATCTTTATCTATCTATCTATCTATCTCTCTATCTATCTCTCTATCTCTCTATCTATCTTATCTATCTATCTATCTATATATCTATCTATCTATCTATCTATCTATCTATTCTATCTATCTATCTATCTATCTCTATCTCTCTATCTATCTATCTATCTATCTATCTATCTATCTTATCTATCTATCTATCTATCTATCATCTATATACTCTCTATCTCTCTATCTATCTTATCTGTCTATCTCTGTCTATCTCTCTATCTATCTATCTATCTCTCTCTCTCTGTCTGTCTGTCCTGTCTGTCTGTCTGTCTGTCTGTCTGTCTGTCTGTCTGTCTGTCTGTCTGTCTGTCTGTCTATCTATCTGTCTGTCTGTCTGTCTGTCTGTCTGTCTGTCTATCTATCTATCTATCTATCTATCTATCTATCTATCTATCTGTCTATCTATCTATCTATCTATCTATCCATCTCTCTCCCTCTCTCTCTCTTTTTTAAAGGATATTGCATATAAACATTAATCATTGATAGAGGAAGTTGTTTTCTTTCAAGCGTTTGGTATATGCCACTGGCTGTATGTAAGCATACTTACACAGTGGTAATATAACTAACACATCCAACTTCAGAATTATTGGCACCCTTCAAACAAACGAGCAAAACTAAATCTCTTAACTGATCCTAATTCTTCTAAACATTACACATGTTGACTGAAGTGTTCCATTTCAGACAACGAGAGAAATTACTTTCTTCTGCAGTTACGTAATATGTTCTTTCAAATACGTACCTGGCAAAATCATGGACACTCCGAAATGAATCTTCCTTCATTTTTGTTCTTAGTTCCTCTGTTTTTAAGCACATATGAAGCTGCATGCATGTAAAATGCCCTCATCATACATCACTATGATGACACTATGATAACATCACATCTGGTTATGAAAACCAGAGGTTTTCAAAACAAAAGTAATAGATTGTTGTTATGCATAAGTCTGGTAATGATTATATATATAAAAAAAAACAGCACCATAATAAAAAAATAACTATTATAAAGTGAACTATTAGATGCCATCCTAGAAACAGCTCCAGGTTCTGTCAGGTTCGGAAGTTCATTATGGACTCTAAATTGCCGTTAGTAGTAAGTGAATGAATGTGTGTATTCATGGTGTCTTGTTCCAATCAGAATGTCTTACCACCTCATGCCCAATGTTCCCAGTATACTCTCGGAATCCACCACAAGCCTAACCATGAAATAGTGCTTACTGAAGACGACTCACTGTATTTTTCATGAAGGGTGCCACAATAATGTCAATGGACTATACCTAAACTGGAACTAGATATAAGGCTTGTTTAAAATGTTGTTGGAACAATAAGCTCTGGTTCCAGTTGCAGTGTGAAATGTGCTCGACACTCATGAACACAGGTTGTTCTAGAGAACTGGAGCTCTCGATTCCCAGGCTGATACCGGAATTGTGTCAAGAGCACCAGAGCAGATTAGTAGGCTACAAAGCAATCGCAAACGTGTACAAATGAAATGTGAATGTATCCTTTTTTTATATGAGTTTTAAATAAATCGCAATAATGTGCTGATCCTCATTCAGAAAGCTGACAGCACTTATTCCTTAGAAAGATTTTGAACACATGTTAACTAACCCCAGCTGGCTTAGTAAGTTATTTTATACCTAATCAGTTATTTCATTCAATTCTCCTTCAAACCTGTGTGTCCCTCAGCTGAGCCCTGCTTCACTGAACACTACTGATGGATCAGATAAAAAGTAGGCTGAATTCCAAGGTTGTAAAAATGAAAGCTTTTATTCATTCTGTTACTGCAAATGAGACAGACCCATTCATCTCACGTATTCCTATTGTAAAGATTCAGGTCAACTCTGTGGCTATCATGCAAAGAATGATGGGTAAAAACATCTCCGTTGAATAGTATGTGGTGGTATTGATTCTTATCGGGTACTTTGGGAAGAACTCAGGCCTCTAATCCAGGAAATGTGACCACTACGATTTATGGGACAAAACATCGGCCCAGTTGATGAAACCAGAGATGCTGCTACTGACCAACAAGTCTAGTGTTATCTTAATGAGATTCAGTATTGACTGATACACCACCCTGACACTGCACTAAACTACACATCGCACATGCCCACCAAACGTCATATAAAAATATAATTATGTGTAACTGGTTTGTGGCCCAAGTGTTACTGGGGATTTTTCAGAATTTTTTGCCCAGATTTTTTGCCTAGGTTCAGGCACCCTAAAGCAACTGATATACACTCAATGACCAGTTTATTAGACAGACCTGTACACACCTGCTCATTCAAGCAATTATTTAATCAGCCAGTCATGTGGCAGCAGCTTTAGTTAAAGTTCACATCAAAAAATGTGATCTGTCAGTGATTTTGACAGTGGCATGGTTTTTGGTGCCAAAAAATTGTTTCACAAATGGAGGAATGGTGGAGAGAAAAGAAAATCATCCAGTGAGCGGCATTTCTGTTGGCAGAAACAGAGGAGAATGGCCAGACTGATTGGAGCTGACAGGTAGTCTATGCTAAAAGTAAGAGCCACTTGTTACAATCATGGTGAGGAGAAAAGCATCTCCAAAAAGAGAGATGACATATTTCATTTGATGTACTGAACTTTGGCCACTTAGAAGTGGCCCGTTTTGTGCATAGTTTTATCCGCCTCTCAATTCTAGGTGTAAATTACTGCCAAGTGTGTTGCTCAGAGCTTTGTACGTGGTGTTACCTCAGTATTGGGCTACTTTTTCACGTGTCTGCACACTTTTTTTAATCCATTCTTATAATATGAGCTATAAGACATTGGCGGAAAAGCTATTTAGGGAAATAACGTGTTTAATACTGCTTATCCATCGGGCTGCTTTTATCAGACAAAACTGGCAACAGTGGTTGTAGCACATAAGTCGGAAACACATACATCAGATTTTCTGAAACGTAACAAAGAAATTCAACAGACCACAATTCGACCACTAGAAAAAATGGATTGCAGTTTAATTGCACACTTTTATTTGAAGTAGCTATCTTATTCTGTACACATCAGCCTTTTCATCAAAACCAATTAGTAATCAAATTGCATAATAGACGTAGTAATGTTCTCCACACTGTTTACTTGTCCTCGAGAGGAGTCTTCATGTAATGAAAACCTCCTTTGATCTTCATCCCAAGCTTTCTGAGCTCAGTTCTCCGGTTGACCATTTTTACTGCCTCACGTTGGGTTTTAAACATTTTGCCCTTCATGGAGAGTGCATTCAGCAGGACATCACTTTGCGTGATGAGATAAGGCCATAGTAAATGAAAACGTCAATTTTAGTTGCGCACCCTGACGTGCGCTCTTCTACCATCGGATTCTATTGAGAGTATTTCATGAGCCTGAAGGCGAATGCATTTGTTTGGTGACTAGTTACTGTAAGACTGCAAGTTAGTATAAAATTTGATTTGTTTTAGTGTTCATAATTATGAGTTCATTATTATTGTTTGCAAAAAGTGCCTATTTCCTGCTTGTAATTTCTGTTCTTAATACAGATGTTCAAAAACTCGATAGGCAGTGTGAATAGAATTTCTGGTACAGTACAACCTTTAAGGCGATGGTGGATGATGGTCAGAGACTCTGGTTAGTTTTCAGAGAGTCGTCCACTGGTGATTTTCAAATTCCTAATGAAAAACAGCATAGTGGGATGAATCATTCTGTCATCTAAAAATAACATCCCTAGTTTTTTAGCCTTCCTTTTTTAGAAGGCACAGTTCAGTAGTGTGTGTGTGTGTGTGTGTGTGTGTGTGTGTGTGACCCATTTTTAACATCCCTTTGGCCTAACGCTTTGAGAGAGGTTGCTTATAGCTTCATGTGATGTGTGTGTGTGTGTGTGTGTGTGTGTCCACTGAGGATGCTGGATGTTTAAACAGTTCTGCTGTGGCTCAACAGGGCCAACATGATACTTGTACTTACATTTCTCAGCGATATGATGGTGGTATGAGGTGTGCTAATCTTCTCGTACATCAGCATGGTCTCAGTTAGTGATGAGGGCGAAGTATTCAACACACGGCTGAATGTACTGACTACAACTTCAGTTGTCTGTCTCAAATCCATCCATCTGTACCCTTATCCTATACAGCAGCGGTCCCCAACCCCCGGTCCGTGGACCGGTACCGGTCCGTGGGTCATTTGGTACCGGGACGCACAGAAAGAATAAATAACTTACATTATTTCCGTTTTATTTATTATCTGGATCTGAAAAATGACCGGATTCTCTCCGTTACATCCTTCTACGACTCACTCTTGACGCATGTCAAGACGCTTGTCTCGGTCACGTGATACGTTGAAACGTTACCATAGAGACCAGAGAGCGTTAGGGGGGAGAGACGATGTTACGAGGACGCTGCTAATAAAGTTGCAATTTCACATTGGATTCACGTTTATTATTATATTTTAAAAATACCCCAGTTTTTCTGCCGGTCCTATAATTTTATTTTGTTGTATTTAACCGCCACACCTTAAAGGCCGGTCCGTGAAAATATTGTCTGATATTAAACCGGTCCGTGGCGCAAAAAAGGTTGGGGATCGCAGGATCTATCCCAGGGTACTCAGTAAACAAGGTGGGGAACACCCTGGACGGTGTGCCAAAACATTGCACACACATACTATGGACAAATTGGAAATGCATGTCTACAACACATGTCTCTGGACTGGGGGAGGAAACCCCCAAAACATGGGGAGAACATGCAAGCTCCATGCACACAGGGTGGAGGCGGAATTTGAAGCCCCAACCCCGGAGGTGCAAGGCAAACATGCTAACCACTACACCACTGTGCCCCCCAGTCTTTATGTCTCAAACTCATCAGACCTGCTACATAAAGGTATAAAACACATTGTTCTAAGAAACTATAAGTTCTGTAGTAGAACATCTGCATTAATATGAATGCAATTTAATATGTTACAGCTGGAACTATTGTCAGGGCTGCTGTTGTAGAATATGAATCCACACCTTTTGATTGGAGAATTCGACAGCGCTGTGGTATTAGTGCTGATAATGCTGAGTGATATAGGGACACATAAATCTGACAGAGAAACTCAGAGCAGTGCTAGTGTAAGTTGTAACCTTGTTCGATCTCAAAGATCTCATTAGGATTTGCTGCTGAAAGAAGGACTGCTGCAGTATCGATTATTGGCTGATCAATATTATTGACTAAGCACCACCACCATGTTGAGTTGTTAAGATTACCATACACTTTGTAGGTCAAAATGCACACATAAACACAAATACCATCCACTTTACCAAATATTTTAAACTTCACACTGGCCCATATTTAGCAGTGGAATTTGTAATGCATAAATTTTGTCAGTGAGTACAACGTACATCCTGGGAATATGGGGGCAGACATCCTGTTGAGGCAGGGGCTGAGGCCCAGGAATTGGTGGCTTCATCCACAAGTGGTGGAGTCCATATGGCGAGTTTGGCCAAGCGGGAGTGCATGTGTTCACCTCCGAGGAGACAACACACGGGCCGCTATGGTTCGCCCTCACTCCTCCCACAGAATTAGGGCTGGATGCCATGGTGCACATGTGGCCGAGGTCGCACCTGTATACTTTTCTCCCCATCCCTCTGCTCCCACAAGTTCTAGCGAGAGTTCGCCAAAACAGTCTATGTCTGCTGCTGGTAGCACCTTATTGGCCAGCTCGAGTATGGTTCTCAGAGATAATATCCCTGCTAGATGGCACTCCTTGGGAGATTCCCATCTGCAGGGATACACTGTAGACTCGGCGAACTGCACAATAGCTACAGTCCTGGAGTTCTTACAAGAACATTTCTCAGTGGGGTGGGCTCCTTCTACAATCAGGGTTTACGTGGCCGCCATTTCGGCCAGCCACGCCCCTGTTGAGGGAGTTCTGTGGGGCAGCATCCTCTTCGAGGTTTATGCGTGGTGTCAGGTAGCTGAGGCCCATCTGCAGGCCGTGCATACTTTCCTGGCACCTTTCTGTGGTCCTGAAAGGTCTGTCAGTTGCCCTATTTGAGCCCTTATAGTGGATCTACTGTCTCAAGCCTGAGAGTGGATTTATCACCCTCAGCCAGAACTATGGAAACTGTGGGTCTGGCCCCTGATGAGCACCAGCTCATAGATTCTGGTCTCACAGCTGAGGTTGTAGAGATCATGTTAAATGTTAGAGCACCATCCACAAGGAAATTGTATGCACTCAAGTGGCAGCTTTTTGTCTTGTGGTGTGAGGAATGTCAGCTAGACCCAGTGAACTGCGCAATAGCTACAGTCCTGGAGTTCTTATAAGAAAGTTTCTCAGCGCGGTGGGCTCCTTTTACAATTAGGGTTTACGTGGCTGCCATTTCGGCCAGCCATGCCCCTGTTGATGGAGCCTCTGTGGGGCAACATTCTCTAACTTCGAGGTTCATGCGTGGTTTCAGGCGGCTGAGGCTGGTCTGCAGGCTGCACATACCTTCCTGGGACCTTTCTGTGGTCCTGGAAGGTCTGTCAGGGACCCTATTTGAGCCCTTAGAGTCAGCCTCTGAGAAGCTTCTGACTCTAAAGGTAGTTCTCTGCTGGCCCTGACATCTCTCAAGTGAGTAGGAGATCTACAAGCTCTCTCTGTTGCCACTTCCTGCCTTGACTTTGCCCCAGGATTAGCCATTGGCCTTCCTGTATCCTATGCCGGATTATATTCCTAAAGTGCCTACATCGGCTGCCCACCCTGTGGTGTTGCAGGCTTTCTGCCCTCCTCCATTCCCCACACCGAGACAAGAGAGAATGCACCTGCTGTGTCCAGTAAGGACACAGCTGTACTTATGTCTCTCTGTACTTACGTCCACTGCTCTGGCCGGTGGCGTAAATTGGAGCGTATCTCTATTTGGACAGTGGAATCTATCTCTACTGCTTATGAGGTGTGCGTTCTCGTTACGCCTCTGGGCATAAGGGCTCAATCCACTAGGGCGGTCACCTCCGTGAAGGCTTTGTCCAAAGGGGTATCCTTACAAGATGTGTGTGCTGCTGCAGGGTGGTCTACGCCACACACATTCGTTCGTTATTACAGCCTGGATATTCATTCCACCCCAGGCTCGAGTGTCCTGCAATGACCCTCGGGCTTGGGTCTTTTTGAACAGGCCGTACCCTCAGCATGACGGAGTGGGTATTTTCGTTCCCATAGTGTTATGCTAAACGCAACGTCGAAGTTCACTTTGAAAGGGAACATCTGGGTTATGCATGTAACCCTGTTCCCTGAGAAGGGAACAAGACTTTGCGTAGCATTGTCATACCAGGGCAGGCCTGTGAATTGCGTCTTCGCTTCAGATAATAGAGGCTGATGGCGCGGTTCACAGGTGCCATATTTATATCACGTGACACGCTTAATTGCCACGTCTCCTGATCATGGCAGGCCTATAAATAGGCATGATTTTACACAAGCATGAGATGCTGGTCGCACACAAGCGGCGCTCCCATAGTGTTATGCTAAACGCAACGTCTCATTCCCTTCTCAGGGAACAGGGTTACCCAGACGTTCTCTGTATTTTTTGTGTGCGTGTGTTTTTTTTTTTTACTGTGGCATGGTTGTTGGTGTCAGACAGGAACTAGAGAAACAAGAGTTTCCACAAAATGGTGCAAAAAACAAAAAACATTGGGTGGAAATGCCTTTGTTGAAAAGTAAGGTCAGAGGAGAACAGCCAGACTGTTTCAAGCTGACAGGAAAACTATGGTAAAGCAAATAACCACTCTTTACAACCATGCTGCGCAGAAAAGCAACTCATAAGGCACAACAAGTCAAACCTTGATGCTACAAAATTGACAGTGGCTCAGTAGATTGGGGACGATGGTGTATAGTGAGTCTTTTATTAATCACATATTCATAAATTAGTGTGGAAGTTGGGGTCAGAGCGCAGGGTCAGCCATATTACAACGCCCATGGAGTAGAGAGGGTTAAGGGCCTAGCTGGGAGGACCCAACAGTGACAGATTGGCAGTGCTGGGGCTTGAACCCCTGACCTTCCGATCAGTAACCCAGAGCCTTAACCACCAAGCCACCACTGCCCTGATATTGAACACTAGCTAGAGTGCAAGAAGCACAGTCATTAAAAATTCTTCACTGTAGTGTAATCTCCCACTGAACATGGGCACCTGTTTGTTGCGGTGTTGAGTTGGTGAAGACAAACAGTATTTGCTTTGCACAGAATTTGGGCCAGATTGACATCCCATGAACTAGAGTGTCCCAACTATGGTTACCATAAAATGTGGTACCCTTGTACCATTTGGTTAGCACATATTTTTAAACCATTTGACTAAAGCAGATTTAATAAATTGAACAACTTAAAAAGTAGAAAGACAATTACTGAGATTTACATTTGGCCCCCAAATGTGCTATATGATGCACTAAATCATAGTGTATCATAGCAACATCATACTACACTATAGTGATCTGGTGCAAGAGTGCCACCACTGTTGGAGTATAAGTGGTTAAGGCAGAAATGAGTATGAGAAACCCTTAGAGAGAGAGAGGAGAGAGAGAGAGAGAGAGAGAGAGCAGTAGGATAAAAAGAGAAAGAGCAAACGAAAGAAGGAGGGTGACGAAAGAGTGAGAGCCACTGAGCTGAGACGTGTGTGAGTGCGTTAGTTGCCTCCATGATGGACAGGAGCAGTGCTTGTGTGTAAAACAGAAGAAGAGAGAGCTGGATACACACACACACACACACACACACCCAGTCTCATATTCAACCCAGTCTCAATTTAAGTGAGACGTAAAGCAAATTCTGTTCCACTCTAATAATGAAGGTCTTAGAATGAGACAGAGATGTGACGTGAGAATTTCGTACCAAAGGTATTTTCATGTAGCTTATCCAACATTTTATCTGAACTATTTATGCTTTTCTTACTCTACGTTCACCCTGGCAAGCGACAAGGTGACACACTACCATTCATTCTCTATGTAAATGTGTGACACAGAGCCACGATTTCAGTGACAAGCAAACTTTGAATACAGACTTTCTAAGATCTATGTAAATTATTAAGTGTGACTCTGATCAAACCTATGACTTGGATCCTACCTGCAGTTAGTTCCCTTTCACTGTTTGATGAACAAATAAGGAAGACAAAATTATTAGCATGGTGTCATATATTACCTGTTATTAAGTGTGTATAGACACAGCTTTAAAGCATAGATTAGCATAGATTGGTGGTTCCTTTGGTGTATATGTAGCTAGTCCATTTAGCTTGCTTTGCTTATCTTCCAACAAGGGTAGCATTTAATGTGCAAATCCAGGGTGTACCATGTTCTGTACCTTATACAACACAGGGTCACGAGGAGCCTGGGGAATATCCCAGGGGACTCAGGGCACGAGGCAGGGGACACCCTGGACGGGGTGCCAACCCTTCGCAGGGCACAATCACACACACATTCATACACTGCAGACAATTTGCCAATCAGCCTACGGTGCATGTCTTTGGACTTGGGGAGGTAACCAGAGTACCTGGGAAGCACGTAGATAACATGAAACTCTGCATATACACGGGTGGCGGTGGGAATCAATCCTCCATCCCTGGAGGTGAGAGGTGAACATGCTAAACTAAGCCACCGTGCCTCCCAGCATGCACATCAAACAACAGATTCTTTGCACTGATTAGTCCATTACTTTACTAGCTAGCATTATAAGCTATCTATACACAGTGGTGCTTGAAAGTTTGTGAATTTTCTATATATCTCCATAAAGATGACCTAAAACATCATCAGATTTTCAGAAGTCCTAAAAGTTGACAATGAGAATCCAATTAAACAAATGAGACAAAAATATTATACTTATATTATGCTAATATATTATAATATTATACTGAGGAAATTGATCCAATATTGCATATCTGTAAGTTTGAAAAGTTTGTGAACCTCGAGGATTAGCAGTTAATTTGAAGGTGAAATTAGAGTCAGATGACTTCAACAAATGGGATGACTATCAGGTGTGGATGAGCGACCTGTTTTATTTACAGAACAGGGACCTATCAAAGTCTGATTTTCACAGCACACGTGTATCATGTCAGGAACAAAGGATATTTTTGAGTACCTCAGAAAAACCATCTCTAAAGAGTTTGGACTTCACCAATCCACAGTCAGACAGATTGTGTACAAATGGAGGAAAGTTAAGACCATTGTGGAGTGGTCGACCAACAAAGATTACTCCAAGAGCAAAATGTGTAATAATCTATGAGGTCAGAAAGGAACTCAGGGTAACTTCTAAGCAGCTAAAGGCCTTGCTCACTTTGGCTAATGTTAATGTTCATGAGTCCACCATCAGGAGAACACAACAATGGTGTGCATGGCAGGGTCGCAAAGAGAAAGCCAGTGCTCTACGAAAAGAACATTGCTGCCCCTCTGCAGTTTGCTAAAGATGATGTGGACAAGCCAGAAAGCTATTGGGAAAAAAAAATTGTGGACGGATGAGACCAAACTAGAACTTTTCGGTTTAAATGAGAAGTTTGGTTTAAATGAAAGTAAAATACTGCATTCCAGCATAAGAACCTTATCTGATCTATGAAACATGGTGGTGGTAGAATCATGGTTTGGGCCTTTTTTGCTGCATCTGGGCCTGGAGTATTTGCCATCATTTATGGACAGGCGTGAACTGGGCATTGGGAAGTTCGGGAATATTCCCGGTGGGCCGGTCTTATGAGGGCTGGCCTTTTTTTCCATAACACCGGCATTATATAGCCTATATACAGATAGTCAATAGGTCATCTAAGCTGCAGCGACATGGTTTCAACGTTTGACATACTAGCTTAACACAAACAATACAAATGAACAGATTGTGTTTTTTTTTTAAATTAATGATTCGTTGATCGGGAAACATGCTGTCAGTTCGAACTTAGTGTATCAAATAGGAGCCGCTTGACAGCAAATTCCCAGGCTGCTTTTTCTTGCCAGTCTGCCCCTGTTGATAGATCAAATAATTCTGAAGTATACCAGATAATTCTGAAAGGAAAATGTCAGGCCATCTGTCTGTGAACTGAATCTCAAGAGAAAGTGGGTCATGGAGCTTGGAATGACCAAGTTAAAGTTCTGATCTATATCCAGTAGAAATTTTGTGGAAGGACCTGAAGGAAGCAGTTCATGTGAGGAAACCGAACAACATCCCAGAGTTGAAGCTGTTCTATACTGAGAAACGGGAAGCCGATGTGAACGATTGATAAACAGTTACCGCAAATGTTTAGTTGCAGTTATTGTTCTACACGGGGGTCATGGCAGATACTGAAAGCAAAGGTTCACATACTTTTGCCACTCACAGATATGTAATATTTTCCTCACTAAATAAATGACCGAGTATAATTGTTCTCTCATTTGTTTAATTGGGTTCTCCTTGTCTACGTTTATAAATGTGAAAATCATATTTATGTAGAAATATAGAAAATGCTAAAGAGGTTCACACACTTTCAAGCACCACTGTACTGTAGCTACTATCATTTCTCACTGGAACAACAACAACAAACAAACGAACTGTTCACTGCAAGCTGTACACAAGCTGTACACTCACTACTTTACATTGTAGCAAAGTGTCATTTCTTCAGCGTTGTCCCATTTAAACATATAATCAAATATTTACAAAAAATGAGAGGGGTGTACTTACTTTTGTGTGATACTGTAGATAGATAGCTTTATTCATCCCAAATGTGAATTCACCTATTACAGCAGCACAGAGACTTGGAAGTATACTAAAAGTGAGCTAATATTATAGATGAAACAAATAAGAATAAATATGCATATAGTCACATAGAGGTTGGATGGTATTAAACGCACTCGAGAAATGTCCCAGATTACACCAGGTGTTCTTTACAAACAGTGCGCCCCCTCCACCTTTCCTCTGACCACTCAGTCAAGCGTCTTGTTGTTGTTGTTGTTGTTGTTGTTCTTCTTCTTGTTCTTCTATTCATTATTATTGTGTGTGTCTAGAGGCCGTCAGCTTTCCCATACCTGCTACTGCTACTGCTTCTGGCTTTAACACAGACACTTGTGTGTGGTTGGGTTTGCACTGTAGACTCGATTGGCATTTCCAAATTGTCTGCAGTGTATGAATGTGTGTGTGATTGTGCCCTGCGATGGGTTGGCACCCGTCCAGGGTGTCCCCTGCCTCGTGCTCTGAGTCCCCTGGGATATTCCCCAGGCTCCTCGTGACCCTGTGTTGTATAAGGTACAGAACATCTCTGTTACATCTCCGTCTCATTCTAAGACCTTCATTATTAGAGTGGAACAGAATTTGCTTTATGTCTCACTCAAATTGAGACTGGGTTGAATGTAGCTGTGTGTGTGTGTGTGTGTGGTCTGTGTGTGTGTGTGATTGAACACTGATTTGTTGACACACTCATCAGTTGTTCAGTTCCACAAGGCTGGAAAAGAGACACACAGCTACCATCTTCACTCTTTCACCATTTCTTTTACGCCTCCTTCTCTCTCGCACGTGCTTTTTCTGTCTTCACTCTCTCCCTGATTGTTGACTCCTCCCTCTTCTTCGAGAGCTTTATATGTGCTATTTCCCCTTACTCCTCCTTTCTCCCCTTTTCTTTCATTTGTTTGTATGATGACTATAAATGAGAGAGAGCAAGAGAGAGAGAGAGGCGAGCCATGTCTGAATGGTGAATTGGAGTGGGCTTAGTCAATCATTAAGCTTCGAACTGTGTACCATTGGTGGCTCTTCTCCATCTTTTCCCATGAACCCCTTCTCTGTCCATTGCATCTCCCCTCCTCCTTTTACCCACACATCATGAAAAGAGGGAGAGATGGAGTGCAGGAGAAGAAAGCAAAGCCTCAGCTGTGAATGTGGTAGCACTGCCCAAAAGAAAAGGCCTGGTGTGAACGTCTGCATTGTGTGTGTGTGTGTGTATGTATGTGTGTGTGAGCATGCGTTTGGCGTCCCGTTGATTTCTATCCAGCTGCCCTCAAAACAAGCTCAGCTGGAGAGCGTTCTACTAAATAAATCTTTAAAAGGAGCGAAATAGTGAAACAGACAGAGGAGAATGGAGATAGTCAACGAGGGCTCGGGTGTGTGTGTGTGTGTGTGTGTGTATGTGTGTGTGTGTGTGTGTGTGCGCGCGCACCTGTGTTGTTACTTCATGACTCAACCTCAACACCAGAAGGCTGGTTTATGTTTCCTTCCGAACAGAAGGTAAGAAGTGGAGTCGGGGGGTGGGGCAGTGTCTGGAAGTATCACTCCTCAGACGAGAAATGTAACGTGATTGGTTAGAAGTGGCATACGGCTAGGGAAGAGAATTGGCGGGAGCTTGGACTCTGATTGCGGAGAGGTTGACAGTTTGCCTGCAGCGTTGTTTGTGACATTGTTTCATTTTGTAACTCAGGGGCGGAGACTCAGTAGCCTGGGGCGCGAAGATTACACGTCTGGGCTGTTAGTTCTTCCATTCATAGTCGTCTAATGGATAAGTAAAACTGCGTAAAACTGTCATATAACTCTCCTGCCAGCACAACGCACAGTCACTTCGCAGTTAAGCGAGTAAAGACAAAAGAGAAAAGTGTTCACCATATTGTCAGGAGATCATGAGTTCATATCCTGACAGTGTCATAGCCATCTGTGGCCTGGAGTCAAGAGAGTGAACCTGGCTAAGTGGGAGGGATGGAATACCCTCTCTCCACTCACAGCAACACTAGCCAATCATGTACAATGCCCTCCACTAATATTGGCATCCTTGGTATATACGAACAAAGAAGACTGGTGTCATATCACATCAAACCAGTGACTACATTTCCCATCTTGCACTGTGGCTTACAAACATGGCCACCATGGACCGCAATTCCCAGAACACACATTCATTCTAGTCCTGCACACCTGCATCCAATCTCTCACGCAGTCGCACCAAAGTTTAAAAGGACTTTCGAGGCATTCACTCCTTGCCGTATTGAGTGTGTGTATTCACCATGCCAAGCGTTTGTTCGTGTAGCGTTTCATCAATCTTGATCTCGTTTCTTGTTGTTAATTCTCGATTCTTGCTTTGCCTAGTTTATGCCTGTTTGCCAATCACCTGACTCATTGCCTGTTTTTGACCATGCTATTGTCTCTTGATTTGGACTTGTCTGCCTGCCTCTCTTTATTAAAAGCTCTCATGTGCAATTGCATCTGTCCTAGTCTCCTCAACCTCCTTATGTGACAGCTGGGAAAATTTGTCTTTATTGTTTTACCTTTTGATTTTTTGCTAAAAAAAAATTCACAAAAATACTCTGCTCTCATGGATATCACACAATTGTAACACAAGACAAGTTTATCCAAAAAAGATATAGGTTAAATATTGTTGAATATATGTGTCCAACAGTTAGTGGCACCCCTAGGAATTCATATGAGAACAATATATTTAAAGTATATTCCCATTGTTATTTAAACTTTTTTAGTACACCTGGGTGACTAGGAACAGGAAATTGTTCAACCATGTCTTCCTGTTCCACAGGGGTATAAATGTGAGGTAACACACAGGCCAAATTCGCTTAGTCATTTATAACAATGGGTAACACCAAGGAATACAGCTGTGATGTGCGGAAAAGGTTGTTGAGGTTCACAAAATGGGAAGTGGCTATAAGAAAATAGCACAAGCATTGAAAATGCCCATTTCCACCATCAGGGCAATAATTAAGAAGTTCCAGTCGACTGGAAATGTTATGAATCGACCTGGAGGAGGACGTGTGTCTATATTGTCTCAACGCACCGTGAAGAGGATGGATCAAGTGGCCAAAAAAATCTCCAAGGATCACAGCTGGAGAAAGTTACTTGTGTCTTTGGGTCAGAAAGTCTAAGAAACTACAATCCGAAGTCACCTACATCACCACAAGTTGTTCGGAAGGGTTTAGAAAAAAGCCTGTAATTTCATCTATAACAAACTCAAGCATTTATTTTTCTGCCAGAGGACCTGGACATTTTGGCCTTATAGGAGAAGACTCAGAGCTGTTATCTTGGCAAATGGAGATAGCGCAAAGTATTGACTAAAAGGGTGCCAATAATTGTTGCAATCCTATATTTAACAGAGTTTTTTTTGTTGGATAAACCTGTGTGTTGTTTGCAATTGTTTGATATCCATGAGAGCAGAGTATCTTTGTGATTTTTTTTTTAACAAAAGATCAAATGGTTAAACAATAAAGACAATTTTTCATAGCCTTCTTTGCTCATATTTACCGAGGGTGCCAATATTAGTGAAGGGCACTGTACATGGAAGAGCGCAGATAGCGCTTTCCTCACAGTGTGTTACACTGCCCTGTAGTAGTTCCTCCAGTATTTTGCAATCGCAGAAATTAATGCAAAATCAAGGAAACTCTTCTGCATTCACAGGAACTTGAATTTTTCTAAATTACTGCAGATTTTACACAAATTTTGTCTGAGATGCATGTGACGTCATCGCAACGTGCATTCAGCCAAAGCTTTCTTACTTTCATGTGTGTTGAACAGGAGTACAGCTAAAAGACAGTGCAAAAATGCTTTTTGTGCAATTGCGATTTTGCCAGTTAAAGTACTTTTCCACCAAAAAGCATAAAAATGTCTGCAAGTTGCATAAAATCCTGTATGTACTGCTGTAGGGCTGTAGGGGTGATATTGCAGAAAGGAAAACTCAGTTTTTTCAAATCTATGAAAGATTCCTGCTTACTATCTACAGTGAGGGAAAGAAGTATTTGATCCCCTGCTGATTTTGTATGTTTGCCCACTGACAAAGAAATGATCAGTGTATAATTTTAATGGTAGGTTTATTTGAACAGTGAGAGACAGAATAACAACAAAAAAATCCAAAAAAACGCATGTCAAAAATGTTATAAATTGATTTGCATTTTAATGAGGGAAATAAGTATTTGACCCCTCTGCAAAACATGACTTAGTACTTGGTGGTAAAACCCTTGTTGGCGATCACAGAGGTCAGACGTTTCTTGTAGTTGTCCACCAGGTTTGCACACGTCTCAGGAGGGATTTTGTCCCACTCCTCTTTACAGATCTTCTCCAAGTCATTAAGGTTTCGAGGCTGACGTTTGGCAACTCGAACCTTCAGCTCCCTCCACAGATTTTCTATGGGATTAAGGTCTGGAGACTGGCTAGGCCACTCCAGGACCTTAATGTGCTTCTTCTTGAGCCACTCCTTTGTTGCCTTGGCCGTGTGTTTTGGGTCATTGTCATGCTGGAATACCCATCCACGACCCATTTTCAATGCCCTGGCTGAGGGAAGGAGGTTCTCACCCAAGATTTGATGGTACATGGCCCCGTCCATCATCCCTTTGATGCGGTGAAGTTGTCCTGTCCCCTTAGCAGAAAAACACCCCCAAAGCATAATGTTTCCACCTCCATGTTTGACAGTGGGGATGGTGTTCTTGGGGTCATAGGCAGCATTCCTCCTCCTCCAAACACGGCGAGTTGAGTTGATGCCAAAGAGCTCCATTTTGGTCTCATCTGACCACAACACTTTCACCCAGTTGTCCTCTGAATCATTCAGATGTTCACTGGCAAACTTCAGATGATCATGTATATGTGCTTTCTTGAGCAGGGGGACCTTGCGGGCGCTGCAGGACTTCAGCCCATTCCAGACTTGTGTAGGTCTACAATCTTGTCCCTGACTCCCTTTAAGAGTGTTCTCCTAATCTCAGCTCGTTACCTGTATAAAAGACACCTGGGAGCCAGAAATCTTTCTGATTGAGAGGGGGTCAAATACTTATTTCCCTCATTAAAATGCAAGTCAATTTATAACATTTTTGACATGCGTTTTTCTGGATTTTTTTGTTGTTATTCTGTCTCTCACTGTTCAAATAAATCTACCATTAAAATTATACACTGATCATTTCTTTGTCAGTGGGCAAACGTACAAAATCAGCAGGGGATCAAATACTTTTTCCCTCACTGTAGATTTTTTTTTTAGTTCATACATAATGCAAACGAACATTTACACAATTTAGTACAAACTGTTCAAAATGTAGATGTGCAAAACCAGTAACAATGTTTTGACTGGAGGTCACAGCTTGTAATTCCCAATCTTCCAGCAATAATAGCCAAAGAAATTCTACTCTACTCGTCAATTTGAAGGTAGTCTTCTGAACTCACCTCACATCAACATGAGTTATTCTGTATGTACAAGTATTTGCTTTTGATCAATCGACATGCATATATAAGCTGTGTCCCAAATGACATACTATACACTCTGCAGTTACACTATGCACTGTATACTCTACCATCTAGTGTATGAATTTTATAAGTGTAATATCGTCTTCAACGGAGCATTAAATGGAAGTATACAGTGCATCCGGAAAGTATTCACAGCGCTTCACTTTTCCCACAGTTTGTTGTGTTACAGTCTTATTTCAAATTGGATTAAATTAATTATTTTCCTCAAAATTCTACAAACAATACCCCATAATGACAACATGAAAGAAGTTTGTTTGAAATCTTTGCAAATTTATTAAAAACAAAAAAAAAAGCACGTGTACATAAGGATTCACAGCCTTTGCCATGACACTCAACATTGAGCTCAGGTGCACCCTGTTTCCACTGATCATCCTTGAGATGTTTCTCCAACTTGATTGGAGTCCACCTGTGGTAAATTCTGTTGATTGGACATGATTTGGAAAGGCACACACCTGTCTATATAAAGGTCCCACAGTTAACAATGCATTTCAGAGCACGAACTCCATGAAGTCCAAGGAATTGTCTGGAGACCTCCGAGACAGGATTGTTTCTAGGCACAGATCTGGGGAAGGGTACAGAAACATTTCTGCAGCATTGAAGGTCCCAGTGAGCACAGTGACCTCAATCATCCGTAAATGGAAGATGTTTGGAACCAGCAGGAATCTTCCTAGAGCTGACCGCCCGGCCAAACTGAGCGATCGGGGGAGAAGGGCCTTAGTCGGGGAGGTGACCAAAAATCCAACAGAGCTCCAGCGTGTCTCTGTGGAGAGAGGAGAAACTTCAAGAAGAACAACCATCTCTACAGCACTCCACCAATCAGGCCTGAATGGTAGAGTGGCCAGACAGAAGCCACTCCTCAGTAAAAGGCACATGACAGCCCACCTGGAGTTTGCCAAAAGGCACCAGAAGGACTCTCAGACCAAGACAAAGATTGATCTCTGGCCTGAATGGCAGGGGTCATGTCTGGAGGAAACCAGGCACCACTCATCACCTGGCCAATACCATCCCTACAGTGAAGCATGGTGGTGGCAGCATCATGCTGTGGGGATGTTTTTCAATGGCAGGAACTGGGGGACTAGTCAGGATCAATTGAAAGATTAATGCAGCAATCCTTGATGAAAACCTGCCCCAGAGCCCTTTGGACCTCAGACTGGGGTGAAGATTCATCTTCAAACAGGACAACGACCCTAAACACACAGCCAAGATAACAAAGGAGTGGTTACAGGACAACTCTGTGAACGTCCTTGAGTGGCCCAGCCAGAGACCAGACTTGAACCCGATTGAACATCTCTGGAGAGATCTGAAAATGGCTGTGCACCGACGCCCTTCATCCAACCTGATGGAGCTTGAGAGGTCCTGCAAAGAAGAATGGGAGAAACTGCCCAAAAATAGGTGTGCTGAGCTTGTAGCATCAAACTCAAAAAGACTTGAGGCTGTAATTGGTGCCAAAGAAGCTTCAACAAAGTATTGAGCAAAGGGTGTGAATACTTATGTACAGGTGCTTTTTTTGTTTTTTATTTTTAATAAATTTGTAAAGATTTCAAACAAACTTCTCTCACATTGTCATTATGGGGTATTGTTTGTAGAATTTTGAGGAAAATAATAGATTTAATCCATTTTGGAATAAGACTGTAACACAACAAACTGTGGGAAAAGTGAAGCGCTGTGAAGACTTTCCGGATGCGCTGTAAGCCATTTCCCAGTCTGTGGCAAATGTCCTAATTTTACTGTTTATCTCAATGTTACCTTTTACGTCCAACATGACATTTTTAGATTCTGAGTAAAGCACCTGATAGCCCCTCCCCTCTTCCGTTAAGCTGCGACCGTTGACTGCACGAAGTGTCCAACATTCCACACTTCAGTTTTTCAGTCGAATAAAGCCTTATTCAGACAGGATTAGTTTTCAGGACATAAATGTAAAATAATTACTACGTATGTCTGTGATATTCGTCAGTTCTCTTGGATGAGCGATTTCTGTTGAAATCACAGAGATGGGCGTGTCTTCGTCGGTTACGCACGACGACCCCTCACAGCAGCCCCGTGCGTCATACGTAGCATGGTGCTACATCTCAGTGTGCATGGATGAAGCAAAATAAGAGCCGCAGCTGGACGAGAGTTGAAACTTTATGTTTAGTTTCAGTTTGGGGAGAACAATTTTGAAAACATTTGAACAATTGGTACATTATCTCTCCGCCTGGAAGGAGAATTTTCAGGACTTTTGTCATAAATGTTCCTCTGTCAAAGTGCCGTGTCGAGAACAAATCGACTACCTAAAAAAATACAGAGAGTGGATTCGCACTGGATTAGTTTAACCTGGGGTTATTCTTACAGACTTTACGTAATGTAAATGGTAATTATTACATTACGCCACCTCCCCATATAAAACTAATCCTCTCGGTACTTTAAGTGCACTTCTTCTCGTCTGGAATTTTCAGTGTCTAAAATCTAAAGCATTGACCATACCCATCGTAGTTATCTGGCTAACCTGATGATAACAAAAGACAAACACGGAGGCGTCCATTACTGTTTCCCATTTCCATGTCTCTGACATGCTCATTCCTCAGTGAAGTGCTGCCTGTTTATCTCTGCTTTTTTTCTTTTCTTTTCTTTGTTTGTCAAGGTGCACTGTCCGCAGGCAGCGCAGGTTGTAGGAGGTCTCCATAAAGTTTCAAATGCTGTGTTTTCACTTCGTATTGGTTCAAATTTTAAAAGCATTCATGGGTTTTTTACATTGACAAAATGGAAGTATGTGTATGCAAACGTAATGCAAATGTAAACATACAGTGGAGTCCAAACGTCTGAGACCACATTGAAAATCTGTTTGTTTGTTTTTTTTTTTTGGGGGTTTTTTTAAAAAAAAATAAATAGAAATGTTATTTTAAAAAACAAGAAAGTAAATGTTTGACATCTTGTATCCGAGGTCTGCTTTGTACATTTTCCTTATGACTAATCTCTTCTATTGAAGCGTGTGCACACTCTGTTGGATTCGAGCTAAAATGGGTCATAAATTGTGGCGTCTGGGTCAGCTCGAGTGCACTAAAGTGTCTCTAAAGCAAAATGAGGACATACCCAATACCAAAACTCTAAAATTCCTGTAAATATTTCAGATTCTACTTTTCACTCAAATTGTTGTCAATAATATAATTGTTTTAATAAAAATCGTTGTAGTAAATTAGAATACGATGCAAAACAGAAGCATTCTCGCTAGTGCTGTCAGACCTTTGGACCCCACTATGTGTATAAACAACAATCTAGATTAGAGCATTTCTGAAATTCGCATTAAACATTGATTCAAATGAACCGAATTCGAATTTCATGAAAATCGCTGCCCTGTGACGCAGCATGAGCGGCAGTCTGGAAAAAAAAACCAAAAAAACAGTTGGCTGGCTTCACATGTCTCAGATGAAGCACGTGTTAGACTTCACCCTCCCCTGTTGGTAGCTGTCATATGATAGAGGATGATGGGTGGGAGTTGGCAGATGACCAGAGAATGAGAAAAAAAAAAAAACATGGTGAGAAAAAAATAAGTATGCTAGATATCTCTTTATGTGTAATGTGGAGAGAAAACACCACAGCTAATCGCCAAATGCCATCCAACGACCTGTTGTTATTGTGTCAGTGACGTTTCTTACACAAGGATAATGGCTGTGGCTGAGTTGCTCCCTATGCAGGAGTTTACTTATTTCTGTTTGCTTTAATTAGCTAATTAGTTACCCATACTTTAATTACACTATGTTAGCTACCATTTGTAACCAGTTCAGTTCGCTTTCTGGGCCTAGACATGGGCTTGAGCAGCAAAGTACAGTTTGGATATGTTTTCTATGTTCTATTGTGAATAACATATGGGTTGGGTTTACGAGATTTGCAAATCATTGTATTCTGTTTTCATTTACATTTATTTACATTTTACACAGCATCCCAACTTTTTTTCGATTTGGGATTGTATTAGGACAAGACTAATGTGACCGCATGAAAATGTGTACCACTCGCAAAGAACCGCAAAGCAACACATACAGTTAAGTGGTACAGTGAGAGCGGCGTCACCGCGTCAACATTTTTAATGTGCTGCTCAAGAAACCGGCGTAGATAATCTATACCATCTGCCAAAAATCCACGTCTTTCACACAGATGGTCATCGGGAAGAGCCAGGGGATTGTGTCTGTCCCTAAAAGTTCTTTCCTTTCGAAGTGTCTTTAATATTTGTGCTCCGAGCTCCATAAACGGTGAAGCCACCTCTACAACGATTAACGGGTTAACTTTGATGTGTCAGATTTATATCACTTTGCTCGCGGGTGGTTGGTCCAATTTGGGTTAGAGTTTTCTTACCCAGATTAAAACATGCTCTGGAACAGGTTAGCAGTGTAGTAGTGTAAGTTACTTGTGGTGATGAAACGTGCAAAAAACCTTCCACCTTGAGCCCGAAAAAACAGAGTTTGCTCAAACTAAACTCATACTTACCTGGGTAGCCACCTAAACCGATGTTGGTGTTGTTGTTTTGGTGTTGTTATTGTTGTTGGTGTTGGTTTTGGTGTTGTTATTGATGTTGTTTTGGTGTTGTTGGTATTATTGGTGTCAGTTGTGTTGTTGTTTGTGTTGTTATTTTGTTATTGGTGTTGATGTTGGTTCTGGTGTTATTTTGGTGGTGGTGGTGGCGATGGTGTCATTGTTGTTTTGGTGGTGTTGGTGGTGCTATTGGTGCTGTTGTTGGAGGTGGTGTTGATGTTGGTTTTGGTGTTATTTTGGTGGTGGTGGTGGCGATGGTGTCATTGTTGTTTTGGTGGTGTTGGTGGTGCTATTGGTGCTGTTGTTGGAGGTGGTGTTGATGTTGGTTTTGGTGTTATTTTGGTGGTGGTGGTGGCGATGGTGTCATTGTTGTTTTGGTGGTGTTGGTGGTGCTATTGGTGCTGTTGTTGGAGGTGGTGTTGATGTTGGTTTTGGTGTTCTTTTGGTGTGGTTTTGGTGTTGATGTTGGTTTTGGTCATGGTGGTGGTGGTGGTGTTTGGTTGGTTGTCAGCACAGTGTCACTGTTTCTTATGAACAACTAGCCAAATTTTGGTAACAAGAGAAAGACAAGAACAGGTCATTAAACATGACAATCACTTCATGTAGCTTATAGCGCAGTTACAATTCTCTCTAGCAGAGCTTTACTCTAGTTGACTTATTTTTTTGTTGACTTTGTAACTGCAGCTTAGCTTAGCTAACTACACATTTATAGCTAACCTGCTGATTTGATGCTGCAATGATACACCCAAAACTGTAACCTTCCCATCTCCATATATGCAAATAGTCAGCTGAGTTCTAAGAGTCTCATAGGGTTCTGGAAGCTATGAAGAATGTTCCAGACTTTCAGTTCTCACACACAACTTTACACCTTAACGCTGTATTATTAACTTCATTTCTAGTAGCAGCTTATCTGCAACATGATAGTCATTTATCCCTGTTTATCCTTTCATTGAAGTTTTATTGTGTGTGTGTGTGTGTGTGTGTGTGTGTGTGTGTGTGTGTGTGTGTGTGTGTGTGTGTGTGGTTTAGTGCTGTAGGAAATCGTTTTGGATATTGATCACAGAAACATTGTTTGTGCCATATGTGCTTCTAACTCCTGAGAACATGTCTTCATAGATTTGGTCATAATGTGGAGTGCACTCCAGATGTGTGGATTATTATTAATGTGTGTGTGTGTGTGTGTGTGTGTGTGTGTGTGTGTGTGTCTGGTGTGGTTTGCATAGAGCGTGCTTCTAAGCACTTGAGTAGACAAACATTAAAGTGGAGTTCAATTAGTGTGTGTGTGTGTGTGTGTGTGTGTGTGTGTGTGTGTGTGTGTGTGTGTGTGTACGTACATTGCAGTGATTGGTTTGCAGGCCCTGGAGCCCTCCTCTCCCTGTGTGAATATTTTTCAGCAATTTAGTGAAACCTCTCTCTCCTTTCTCCTCACGCTTTCATATATTTCTCTCTCTCTCTCTCTCTCTCTCTCTCTCTCTCTTCCTCTCTCTCTCTCTCTCTCTCTCTCTCTCTCTCTCTCTCTCTCTCGTTGTTTTGATAACAGTGTGTACCCCTCCCCACAGTCATTTATTTGTGGTAATGGTGTCTGTCTTACCACTGATTTAGAGACAAGGAGAAACCGCTTGTGTTGTACAGGTGCAACAGTGTGCAGTTCACAGTTCAGATTGCCCGAGTTCCATATATATATATATGTATATATAATGTGTGTGTGTGTGTGTGTATATGTATGTATATGTGTGTGTGTGTATATATATATATATTATATATATATATATATATATATATATATATATATTTGGACAAGCAAACATTTGATCATGTTTGAAGTGCCTGTTAATACAGTTGATATACTTGAATAAAACCTTAAGGACAACAAGCTTTGTTCTGTGTTCTGTGGAAAATGTAAGTAAACCCTTGGCCTTAGAAGCTAATTTCGCCCCCTTTAGCAGAAATAATGTCCTGTAGGCTTTTTACACAATTGTCCACCAGTCTCTGACACCAGCTTTCTGGAATTTTTTTACGACTCTTCCATGCAGTTTCAGTTCAACTTTTGGACAGATCACATTATCTACAAGCACTCTTTGATATGATGCAGATTTCATATTTGAATGAGTGAATGCAAGCTGTCCAGTCCTTGAAGCAGCGAAGCAACCCCAAACCATAACATTTCCACCACTGTGCTTCACAGTTGGTGTGAAGTGCTTCTCCTGAAAAGCTGTCTTTGGTCTGCGCCCAACATGTCTGCTGTTACTGGCCAAACAACTCTTTGATTTGTCTGTCCAGAGAACATTATTCCAAAAGGCCTGGTGTTTGCCTACATGCTCACTGGCAAACTGCAAACTGTAGTCTTGTAAAGGCTTGTTCCTGGCACGCCTCCCATGCAGGTCAAATTTCTGCAATGTCTTTCTGATGGTAGAAGCATGCACTTTGACACCAGCAGTTGAAAGACTTACTAGCAGATCCTGTGATTAAATTTTGGGGTTCTTGGAGACTTCTTTTTGCACTAGACTGTCTGCTCTTGGGCTGAAATTGCTGGGATGGCCCGTCCTGGACAAATTGGCAGTCGATTGAAATCTGCGGCATTTGTAGATGATTTTCCTTACAGTGGAATGATGTATTTCAAATAATTTGGAGATCTTTTTAAATCCCGTACCAGACTCATAGGCATCCACAACCATTTTTCTGAAGTTTCTTACAGAACTCTTTAGATCTTGGCATGATGACAAGATATGAGAGAGGCATAAATAAGACCGGTTCCACCTGCACTCCCTAAGCAAATAAAAAAATAGTTTCCATGAGGTGTACTTATTTTTTCACATGACTGTATGTAGAACCAGGGATTAGAATTGTTTGTAACTTCGGGTTCGTTCTAAGCAGAAATAATGTTTTTATGTTTCTGTAGTCCAACATTTCACGCTACCTTCGTTCGCTGGAAAACCGAAATAATAATAACGTTCTTTACCTATGCTGTAGCCTAATTTTGTTTATCAGAAACCCCGGGTATAAATGAAACCATACACTGTATTCAACCAGAAACCCGTGTATTTATTATTGAACATTTTCAGAAAATTGTAGGATAAAAGCAGGGTTTTCCTGCCTTCGGCCCATCTTCAAAAACCAGGCTGTAGTGGCTATAAGATCTTGTAGCCAGGCGTGGGGGAAGTGACAAATTCTTAAAGTAAATCTAGGCCAGTTGGGAAAATGTTCAGGTTTAGTCTATGCTTTCTCGAATTTTCACTTGAATGGAAAAAATAATGTAGTTAACCAGCTGAGCACTCTATTTTTTAAATCCAAGGTTAATTTCATTCGTTTTCAGTTTTCGTTTTCATTCTTGTAACCTTTCTAATCTCTGCGTAGAACAGAAGGAGCACCTGAATGTGTGTATGATACGCTTGGTTTAGTCTTACAGCCCCGCACACCCGCCAAGATAAAACACACACACACACACTCACACACACACACATATACACACACATGCACACACACCATTAAGGAGTCACTGGGGGGTTAAAAGCAACAGATGTTTGGCTTGGTTTGGTCAGACAGTGAGATCCCAGAGCTGCTGACAGCAGGCAGACGACAGGGTTTCAGATATCACCTCATCGCCCCTCTCCAAGTGTGTGCACGGGTGTGTGGTTTTTTTTTTTTTGGTTTTTTTTTTTGGGGTGGTGGGGGGTCTCTTCAGATCTCTACGTGATGTTGGGATTCCGTACAGCGCCTGTGTGGCTGTTAACTAGTGTGCTTGTGTATGTAAGAGAAAGTGATTAAGTTATAGTGTGTTATACGCTTTCACCCGGTCGCTTCGCTTACCACAACACACAACAAGTGGCATGTCTGCGCAGTCGTCTGCGCAGTCGTCTGCTCAGTCCACGCCGCTTGTGTTGTACAGGTGCAACAGAACACTTTGATTTGATCAAAAAAGCGAAAGCGTATACATTCAATAACGCAAATGAACCATCTAGGTGTGATCAGTCATAGTAGAGCCAACTGTAACTGCACAACGGTAAAGAAACATTGTTTCTTATTAATAGATACGAGTGTGTGTGTGTGTGTGTGTGTGTGTGTGTGTGTGTGTGTGTGTGGAGTATTATTAGTGTACAAACACTTTACTCTGCAGCTAGATTACAGTACATTCTGGTTTTAAAGTGTCATGAAACACTAAACTACATTATCTGAGATTGTATTGTACAAACAGAGGTGCTTGTATCGCACATCATAAAAGACCATCTTAACACCTGTTCATTTTAATTGTAGGAGAGAACTGGTTCATTTTGAGCTTTGTGCCGCTATCTTCATCTTCCAGGTTTAAAATCTCGTC
>CM022780.1:9779237-9789237 GCA_012411365.1 Ameiurus melas | reverse complement strand
TTGGACACATTTATGTATTTCAGCAGATGTTATGAAGGGTGTCATATTTCTTAGGCTGAACAAGCTTTCTCTATAGGTGTAATAAGGTTATATAGAAAGCTGGGTAGACATATTAAAGCAGGCGTTAGAGAAGTATATGAGGCTTAATTGCTAAAAGTGGTGTGTAATATAAACTAGAGAGAGGGTTGGAGATACTGGAAGAAAACACTGTGTAGCAGTAAAACTGATTCATGGCCATGTTTTCTCATTGCTATAGTGGATAGAGTATAGAGTCCTGCCTCAGGGTGGACACCTCCAACTATCTGTGCTATGTAATCGGTATTTCTGTGTTCGTTCAAAAACGTGATTTCACTTTCTCACTCATTGATTTACTCAAGAACGAGCGTACAACACCAGAGTCTGGCAGCTTTTTTTAGATATCCAAAGTGTTGCTACACTACTGTTTGAGTCCAACTGTTTGTCGGACCGTGTTCTGTGGAAACTGTGGTTTGACGGTCCACTCGTGAGGTACCGTGCTTCTTAAGTCGAGGTCTGTCTTTCAGCCCAGGAGCTGTAAGAGGAAAGTGGAGGTCAAATTGAGGTGAGTGTAATGGAGTGGATTGGCAAGATCTGCCCATTTAATTATACAACAGCACTGGGTCATTTTTAAGTGTCACTCGCTGTTTCCTTCCAGGAAATTGTACTTAGATAAACATTATTCCAATTTCTTTCTGGAGAATTTGACCATGTAAGAGAATTAACGAAATTATATCCGTGAGTCACATTTTTTAGGGATTGTCAATAGGGTGCAGAAATGTAATGTTATGCCACAGTGACTTTACCGATATTATATCAATACCAGATAAATCACTTGCGGGTGTGCTGTTATAAGAAAACAATGAACAACGGGGGGTATGATGCTCAATGCCAAGTGGAGATACTGGACTTATTTACCAATAAGCGTTTACTTTCTCTAATGCTTCATACCTATACCCTTGGCCAACACTTAATCGGTTACATTATGGCAGCTAAAATGGGCACAGTGGCTTAGTGGTTAGAATATTTGCCTCACACCTCCGGGGTTGTGGTCCGATTCCCGCCTCTCCCCGATGTTCTCCCCGATGTTCTCCCCGATGTTCTCCCCGATGTTCTCCCCGATGTTCGCCCCGATGTTCTCCCCGATGTTCTCCCCGATGTTCTCCCCAATGTTCGCCCCGATGTTCTCCCTGATGTTCTCCCCGATGTTCGCCCCGATGTTCTCCCCGATGTTCTCCCTGATGTTCTCCCCGATGTTCGCCTCGATGTTCTCCCCGATGTTCTCCCCGTTGTTCTCCCCAATGTTCTTCCCGATGTTCGCCCCGACGTTCTCCCCGACGTTCTCCCCGACGTTCTCCCCGATGTTCTCCCCGTTCTTCAGGGGTCTCTTCCCGTTCCTCCAGAGACATGTGTTGTAGGCTGATTGGCATCTCTAAAATTGTCCGTAGCGTGTGAATGAATGTGACTGTTGACTTGGTTCAACGGTGCTGTTGAGTGAGTTACTATCTACTAACAATCTAGTTACCGTTTCCTTCTTGTTTTAATCAGAAATCAGAGCTTTTATGCCACACTGCCGAAAACATAGTTCAATTGATGTGCATGATGTAAGCAAAGGATGTGAAATGCGTCAGAAAGAGAAGACAGCTGCCTTAATGCCTCGTTGCCTCAAGTGTCTTAGAAAGCACTGCTTTCATAGCTTCAAAGCTAGTTGTAAACAAACAATTTGAACTGTGCTCTGGAGGCAGCAATACATCAAAACGTTGCCAAAATACCCACATATGCTAACATTCACTAACCCCAATAGCTCTGTTAGACATGGTCTTTGAAGAAACTAGTGATGTTCTGACTGCACCTGCTATCAAATCAGAAATCAAAACGGGAACGAACTGTAGTATGGTAAACTATATATACTCCGTGCTGCCGTTTTCTGACACCTTTTTTTTTCTCGCGCTGGCTCACGGAACGGACGCAGAGAGCTATGCTATATGTAAAACATGAAGAGTAAATGTAATGTAAAGCGACGCTATCTCATCAATCAGCATTGTATTCAACCAGTCAGCATGGACGACATTGGCAGCATTCGTTATGTTTATGGATGTACTAGTAAATAAATAGTTTATGCAGATAATATGGTGGATCAATCCAGCAATTCAGTATAACATGACGTTAGTGCTTAAACCCTGTGTGTTTGTTTGTTGTATACTACAGTGTGTGTCGATTGGCAGAGCTGAATGTGCTCTCACCTCGTTCTCTGAAGGAAACAGCATTTGCATAGATGTAGCAGTAGTTCACGGGTACTACCACAACTTCCTCGGATAAATGGTTGTTGTAGAAAAAAGTTCAAATAGTACATGCTTGGCAAGACATTTTTGGAAGTACGCATTAGCTTATTCAGCTGAAAGTTGCTCTATAGACAACTTTGCCCTGGTTTGTACACCAACAATAGATTTTGCGCGGAATAGTGTCAAAGAGCCTGTTACAACAGAGATATACAGTGTCACTTAAAATCAGTGTTTTTTTCCCCCATGACTACATTTTTAATATAAATGTAGAGCTGAATGTGCTTGTCATGATTCTTTAGCATTTGGGTTGGCACCTTGTCCAGGGTGTCCGACGTCTTGTGCCCCGAGTGCTCTGGGACAGGTCCATGCTCTTCCTGACCCTGTGTAGGATAAGCAGTACAGAAAATGGCTGGATGGAAGTGTGCTATACTTTTTTTTTTTTTTTTTGGGTCAGCCAAGTGTACACTACATGCTGACCCTTTCACACTATATGACTTTAATTGCTTTTGATCAGTTGCTTATTGCTGTACAGTATGCACTACAAGTCCACACACTACACAGTCTTTCACCTGGAGACATCCCTGCTAGTACGCATCTGATCCCCACATGAAAGTAAGCGTGACTGTCACTATTTCGTACAAAAACAATAAAAGAAGAAGGGTATGACATGCCATAGAATTTCTTATAGAAGCAGTATAACTGTGCTTACGTTTGGCCCTCACCCTCCCGCATAAATAAATGGAGGATCAACTGGATTCAGGGATCGGCTGCGCATGACAGCAGATGAATTTGATTTCCTGGACCCTCACTGTCTGTTTCCCATCGCTTTTTTTTTTTTTTTTTTTTTGCGGCTAGTCGCGATTACACAATTCATCTTGGATTCAAGAGAATCAAACGTGCATGAAAATATCAGAGGCTGGCCAGCCGCTCACTGACTGAGAAGATCATGTTGCTGTTCACGCCACACAAGAGTTGGGTGGGTGGAGTCACCAAAATTAGGCAGCAAATGTGAAAACGCTAAAAGCATGCACTAGGAGGGAGGATGAAAGACTTCATTTCCCATAGTGCAGTGCAGTGTAGGTGAGAATCTAGGTCACACCAGGGTTCCCTGAACTCTTCCATATGCTATTTATAGTCCATGTGTTTGGTTTTTCTGGTACGCTGTGGTTTCAGTCCTGTTTCACAATGGGCAACAGGATTTTAAAACCAGGGTAGCCTACATTCTATACACTTGATATGAGTGGGTTGTGATTTCCACCACTGTAGCAAAATAAATAAAATCACGGATCACAGACGTCCTGGTTATACTTCACAAACCCCTGTGGGGAAAACACTGCTATACATTATGGTGTGTGTTTTTACTGTGTGACCACGTTTTTCACCGACTATGGTTCACATCTTTTGCTATGAAACGTTCTATTGACCTGGTAATTCACTCGGTTTGTTCGAAGTTTTCACCCAAGCGAGACCACTTGTTCAAGGGTTTTCTGTTGAGCAGGAACAGCAGAAGACGTTTTTCAGATAGAAATGCGTGGTGGGGTTTTGGATGCTCGATGAATTCCCATAAATATGCCATGTCCCTTGTCCAGTTCTTTTTGTACTGTCAATTTATTTAATCTGCAATTCAGTCCCTTTCCAAGTGAAAGGTGCAGGCCTGCATTTGTCCATCTTTAAATCGCCTAGCTACTCGTTTCTAACATACTCACTGTGCCACACCTTTACATCTCACCACCCGATTGGTTAAAAAAAAAGAAATTTCACATTGTACTTGAACTGTTTTATTTCCTTAGTGATCTAGTCCCGTAGCTGGAGTCAAACGTCACCACTGTAACATCTGGATAGCTGAGGATTAGAAAATCATTTTTGTGGATTAAGAGGTGAAATGCATCGGGATGCTGTGAGATTTGCAGCAAAAGTATTTTCCTGACCATATACTCTTTTTCTCTCTCTCTCTTGAAGTCATTAAGACCTCAAACCCTCAGCTCGTCATGCTACTGAGAAAGCACAAAGGTCACAAGACGTGCCGAAGATTTTCCCAGCTCAGAAAAAAGAAAGGAAAAGTTACCGCTTTATACTGTTATAGAGCACTGACACTGGAGACTCCTTCCAGAACTCTCTAATCTGTTCGTCCACCAAGCTGTATAAATCCCTGTGTAAGCTGTTTCTGTTTCTAACGATTATGAGTGCAGTGATAGAAAACTCGCTCTCCGAACAGCTGCGATAGAAAACGAATCTACACCTTCTGTCCAGTCAGAATCAAGCCTTCAAGAGCGGTGTGTGCTTTAAGAATTTATCAACTGTATTATGCACCGGAGTCGTAATGGTAAAGGAAGTGTTGCTGAAAATGAGCTCTGTGGTGAATAAGTGTTTCAGTCACGGTGTAAAAACGGGTTCAGTGGCCACGGTCGTGAAGAGATTTCAGCCGTTGCACGTATTACTGGGTATTTTTAAGCTAATTTGGTTTTCAAATCTGACCCAGGTGAAGTCGGCATGAACTTGTTTACATAGCATGTTACGCTGCGATGCTAGCCTGACGAGTCGGATAAAAGGGACACAATATGCTCATATCAGATTGCTTTATTTATCCAGAGTGTCGCGCATCCATCAGACTTGGGTGTTTCATGGACACAAACATTAAGTCCAGGTTAATACACAGATGCCATTCAGGGCCGCATCAAAAAGCTAATCGACGTGTTAGCTTCTCCTTGCATTACGTCCTAACTCCATTTCCGGTCTAGAACGAAATTCTCCTTAAGGCCAGGCTGCAGTCCGTATTTTGTTTTTGTGTGTGTGTGTGTGTGCGTGTGTGCGCGCACGTGTGTGTGTGTCCATGTTTTGTTGTGTATGCAAAGACAGGTGCGGGTGAGGTTCCTGCTCATTGTGTGAAAGATATCATTGTGATATTACACAACACAACCTATTTTCAGTTAAACAGGAACAGGTAGGAGCATAAATACATTGTTGGATTGCTTACAGTTTATAACTTGTGTGTGTGTGCGTGTGTGTGTGTGTGTATTGGGTGGGTGCGGGGTCTGGGGTAGTCAGTGTTTTGGTGAGTGGGGGAAGGAACAGGAATATCTGACAGATTTGAACTTGTGGGGACATTTTGATTGGTCCCTACTAAGCCAAGTAAGGTTTCTTTTAGTTGCTGAGGTTAAGGTTAGGGTTAGATTTATGGATTACGGTGTATATCATTAATTAGCTGCCGTCTAATTCTATAAAGGTCCTTATAAGGATAGTAAGAGTAGTAAGAGAAATGTGCGCACTCATAATTGAGGATCAGCACATTATTAGAGCGTGCGTGTGTGTTTTTGTGAACAGTGGGAACATTAACCATGGATTTAAATGCCCATTACATGATTGCTTCTCTCTCTCTCTCTCTCTCTCTCTCTCTCTCTCTGCCCAGCATTTACGCTTAGCTTAGGCTTGCCATCCCTCGATGACTGGCATGTTTACATAGACAAAGTGCATGGCAGTGACCCCACCCCCATTGAGCCCTGAACCAATAGACATTCAGGGTGGAGAGCTAATTTGCCTTCTTTGTGTGGAGCTGGTAGAGCAGAGAAGCCCGGAGCAGCTGCATGCTCACAACTGCTGCTCTTTAAAGAGTCTTGATTTCACTGCTTCTCTCCCTGCTAGCTACTAGCCTGCTGATTGCCTTCATTCACACTCTGCAGTGATCTTCAGCTGCGTGCCAGGAGACGGGGTTAATCGTGTAATCGTGTAAACCTCAGACGTAGGGCGCTAGTCACAAGTTGTTATTGGTCTCGATGCTGTCCACGTGCTCGCGATGGCCGATGAAGGCGTAGAAGAGATGGGAATGTAGCCACAGCTGTCACGCGGGAAGCGCCAAATCCAGCACGTGGGTATTCTGTTTTCTTTCTAGTAGTATGCGCGTATTGTGAGTGGATCTTATTAGTACTTTTTGCTACCCTGTGTATGACCCTGAAGGAGCACGGCAGCTCAACTATCAAATATGTTCTCATCAAGGCTTTTTGAGGAGATCAGCATATGTACACAAAGTGTCCATATCTGAATAATACAAGATGTTTCCTTCTAGAAAGTTGGACAGAAGGTTTTTTTTTTTTGTGTGTTTTTTTTTTTAAGTGGTTGTCCATGGCAACAGCTCAGGATTCAGGATGTCTGGCAGTCGAGGTGTCTGCTGAGATGTACATTTTCATCGCTGTGTACAATTGCGATGGCGTTACTGTCTCCACATGGAACATCAACGCTGAGCTGATTTTTACTCTGGTGAATACTCCAGTCCTCGTCATGAGAACCTGGGATGCGTTTTCTAAAACCTCAGGGCTGGATTTGGCTGTGTGAATGAGACTTTAGGACAAAAGCGGTTCCAGACCATATACACTGAAGGCAGTCTGGAGTTGGATGGTGTTAAGAGTTACCGTGATCACAGATACACTAAATATCATGCTGTGTGGCTTCAAAAGGCCACTTTTGAATGTTTTAGGCATTTATTTTGGTAAATTATTGTGACAAAACTTGTTAGGACTATACTAATATTTAAAAAAAAATATCTCCAATAATTATTGTATATTGAGATAGGAGTGTGAGTAAATGCTTCTATAAGAGCTGGTTAGGTAAGAAAAGACAAAATGGAGCATTTGCTACAATATCACTTTCTATTCTAACCAGGGGGCAGTGGTGTCTTGCCGGTTAAGGCTCTGGGTTACTGATCAGAAGGTTGGGGGTTCAAGCCCCAGCACTGCAAGGCTGCCTCTGTTGGGCCCTTGAACAGGGCCCTTAACCCTCTCTGCTCCAGGGGCTCTGTATCAGGGCTGACCCCAGCTTCCTGACAGGCTGGGGTATGCGAAGGAAAGCATTTCACTGTGCTGTAATGTACATGTGATCTATAAAGACTCCTTATCATTATTATTATTCATGTTCACTATGGACAGAATTTCACTACATCGTATTCCGGTGAAACTTACTGTGCACATGCCAGTGAGGCATTTGATCTCATACAGCACTGCATTATGGATGTGACTCCAAGCTAACAGCATCCTCATTATCCCATTTGAGCAGACAGCACTCTCCTAACCAACTGCTAGATAAAATTGGGTTAGGTTTAGGTTAAACAGATTAAAATGAAAATATGAAATATGTTTTTTTTCCCCCCTAATGCAGTGGGATCACCAGAGCACAGGAGGTCATCTAGCATCTCCAGCTGTCCTCACATAAATCCATAGTGCAGGCCCACAGCTCAGGTTAGTCAAAAGAACCTGCTGGAGAACCCCTCCCTGAACATTAAAAGACCCATCTGTTTTTTTTTTGTTTTTTTTCCATCTGAACTAGCCAGAATAACAGTAGTGATTTTAAGGGAAGACAAAGGAAGAAGCTCATAATCAAGGAAGTGAGCAGTGAAAGACGAAACAATAGCTGTGAGATTGAACTGTCAGACACTTTCCTGAAACAATGCCCTGCCTGGATCCCTGCAGAGATGCAAAAGGAAGCTCGAAGGGAAAAGGTTAGATAGTTACAGTATTTACGTCTGACTGCACCATTTCATCCCAAACTCACATAGCTCATAATGCTTTGCTTCATGTCTCATGTTTCCTTCCAGCTGCTCTGTCTACCCATGGTGTAAGTCAGCGGTCCACAACCTTTTTTGCGCCACGGACCGGTTTAATATCAGACAATATTTTCACGGACCGGCCTTTATGGTGTGGCGGATAAATACAACCAAATAAAATGATCGGACCGGCATAAAAACTGGGGTGTTTTTTAAAATATATAATAATAAACGTGAATCCAATGTGAAATCGGAACTTTATTAGCAGCGTCCTTGTAACATCCTCTCTCCCCCCTAACGCTCTCTGGTCTCTATGGTAACGTTTCAACGTATCACGTGACCGAGACAAGCGTCTTGACATGCGTCAAGAGTGAGTCGTAGAAGGATGGAACGGAGAGAATCCGCTCATTTTTCAGATCCAGATCATAAATAAAACGGAAATAATGTAAGTTATTTATTCTTCCTGTGTGGCCCGGTACCAAATGACCCACGGACCGGTACCGGGGGGTTGGGGACCGCTGCTGTAAGTGACTAAAAGCACGACATAGTAGTTTCAATGTTCAACTTTGAAACATTTTAACCCGATCAACGTTTGGTAAGTGATGTTCTAAAACAATAGGTTTCTTGTCCGCCTCATGGGCTTTAATATTAAATCGCAAAATGAAAACGCATACTAAAACACTTGGGGTGGAAAATCGATGTCATTTCCTGAAAATATTCAGTCCTGGAAATCCAGTATGAGGTTATTAGTGTGGTGTGATGGTCAGCGTTGCAGGATTCGATCTTGAGCTCAGACTACTGTCTGTGTGGAGCGTTGCATGCTTTCCCCACATTCATGTGGGTTTCGTCCCACTGTCCAAAAACATCCAGGCAGAAAGATACACTAAATCACCTGAGGTGTGAATGTGTGTGTTGATGGTGCCCTGCCATGGACTCACACCTCATCTGGGGTAAATTCTACCAGCTCGTGCCCAGTGTTCCTGGGATAGACTCCAGGTCCACTGCGACCCTGACCAGGATAACGTGTTTACTAAATGAATGAACATGCAGTATATCGGAGCGTCCATTAATGGCATGATGTTGCGTCGCATGTACACAGATCAACCTCATAGAGCAGGAAGTGGTTTCTTTCATACACCGAGTCTCAGATTATCCTTGTATTGTTTTCATACACTCCTTGATGTTTGGTCGCACGTGACGTTCTTCACATTGTTCTTATTATTACACATCCCAATTTTATAGGCCACGATAAGGATGTCGGTGGACGCGAGTCGTTTTAAGACGAACCTTTGTGGGAAACAGTTGTCGAGTGTAATTGAAAATGTCTCTCAGCTGGAAACGATTCAGTGAATGACGTGCTAGAAAATCTCGGGGTGGTTTTTTTTTATATATATATATATATAAACGTTCACGTGTGAACATGGCACACGTTTTAGTTCTAAGGGACGTTGTTGTAAGAGAACCACCGGCTGCAGTCTCTCGTTGTTGAATGGTTGTGCCGAATGCTGCTTTGCACCTCTAGTTTAGGTTCTTGTGTGGATTTAAAATTCGTGGCGCACTTTGATATCTGCAGGGGGTCCCAGAAGTCTCCACACGTCAGGGAAATTAACACTTTTTAGCAAAAATAAAGTCTTCCAGGTTTATATTATTATTATTATTATTATAATTATAATTATTATTATTATTTTCAGATAGCCTTTTAAGAATGCCTTTGAAAAAGTGTGAAGAATGTTTTGGAATCATACTCATGGCCGAATCGGCAGGACTTTAACGGAAAACATAGTTTTCTGCCAAACGTATTAACAAACTTAAAAAGACTGGAGGTGTTGCCGAGCGACCGAGAAGTGGACGTCCACAAACATCCACTGACGAAGGCTCGACCGATGCGGTGCTGGCAAACGTAGTCCCCTGTGTATGGAGACGTTTGGGACACCCTGTACTGTTTTGCTTTGGTTATTTAAGTCCCTCTTTTGGTCATATGCACTAGTCCTCTTGTGATTGGTTAGCTTGGTGATAATGATGATTGGTTAAAAAGTCACATGCTTTGCCAAAAACTGGGTAATAGTGAATGAAAGCTTCCAAAAAGGTCATCTTGGTCCAGCACTCACTAGGAGATTTGTTTTTGTTGTCGTTGTTGTGTTTGTTTTAGTACTCTCTTTTTCTGATTTGCTCT
>CM022780.1:9751737-9776737 GCA_012411365.1 Ameiurus melas | reverse complement strand
TGTGTGAGAGAGAGAGAGAGAGAGAGAGGGGGGTGGGGTCATTGTAAATGTGATTGCTGCCGTTATGTGAGTACAGGGCAGGTCCATCTGGTGTGTGTATGAGTGTGTGTGTGTGTGTGTGTGTGTAGTTGGCTTGTTTGTGTGTGAATAATCGAATCACATGCAGAGATTGGGGGCTTCTACTTAGTCCGTGTGTGTGAGTGTCTGAGAGAAAGTAACAGAGAATATGAGGCGATGATCAGCAGAGTAAACTGACCGTTTGCGCTCTGCAGCAGAAGAATCTTTATACTCCATCCAGTCATTTTCAAACAGGAAGTGCCTCAGCAACCCACCCTAAACGTTGTGTCTGTCGAGTGCAGGAAAGCATGTGAGACGGTGTTGATGGAATTAGAGTGAAACAGTGTGCCGTCCAGCATTGTAGGCGTCTCAAATAGTATTTGATGCACTGGTCGAACGCCGTCTCATGGTTGATCATTGCTAGGAGTTCACATAAACCTCACATCACAGTCCAACCCTGTATGTGAGTTCGACTGCTGTGAAAGTACCCAGGAATAGAATCAAATAGTTAGCTCCTCTTATGGGGCTGATTCTGATGATATACAGTAGATGGATATTTGGGTCAAATTTGTTAACACATAATGTACATAATTCAGCTTGGACGAGTCTGTGCCTGTCATAGCCTCAGATTCCTGTTCTTGGCTGACAGGAGTGGAACCCGACGTGGTTTTTCTGCCGCCGTAGCCCGCCCACCTCAGGAGTTGATGTGTTGTGCATTCTGAGATGCGTTTCCGCTCACCACGGTTGTCCAGAGTGCTTATTTGAGTTGCTCTACAGCCTTCCCGCCCGCACGAACCAGTCTGGCCATTCTCCTCTGACCTCTCTCATCAACGACGAGTTCTCCGAAGCATCCCGTGTAAACGCTAGAGTGTGGAAACGTGAGAAACTCAAACCAGCCTGTCTGGCACTAACAACCACGCCACAGTCTTGATGTGGTGCTTAACGCGGACATTAACTGACGCTCGGTGTGTGACGTTACGCATTGCCACGTGATTGGCTGACTAGATCCGTACATGAGCAAGTAGGTGTACTGTTCCAGCTTTTCTGTTGAGTGTATTTTGAGAGGTTTGGCTGCTGCTGAATCAATCACTCACTGTATGTCTAGTCTCTGTTCGCCAATTAGCTTCTTACGGATGGCAGGAAGATGCGGAGGCATTTCACGCACCTTTATAGATTCTGTTATTAGAGTTAAGTAGTAGAGATTTTTCCTACTGTAGTCGATTTGATTAGTTGTAGTAGACATGAGAAGAATGAAACATGGATATAGGTCATTGTAATGGTTACATACTTGCTCAGAGGTCCTTTAATAGAGCGGATAAGATTGATAAATAAGAATAAGTACTCGTGCTGTGAGTATATTATTCTGTATGTCTGTGTGGGTGTGCAATTATTAGCACAGAGCCTGTATTAGCATTCTCCTTGAGAACCTTGTATGGGCTCTGGGCCAAGAGAAGGTGATCTGAGGTCCTGTGTGTGTGTGTGTGTGTGTGTGTGTGTGTGGGTTCTCATTTCTGTGTTGCATTCGCAAGCAACTATAAACCTTCTTTCTTGTGTCCCCTCCTACCTTTTTTTTTCTGTATCACCTTAGCACGTAGTCTCTTCCCCTCTCCACTGTTGTTCACAGGAGACTCCAGCCGGCAGGAAGTGCACGCCCCTCCCAGCGCGCTCAACAACGTGGCTGCGTCTCCCGCGGCGACCATGGCCAGCTCCCATCATCCTCAGCTGCCTTTGGAGGAAGACCCGCTCGGGCCGTTGCCAGACAACTGGGAGATGGCCTACACCGAGAACGGAGAGGTCTACTTCATAGAGTGAGCGCTGCATCACACAATGCAACACCAAAGACAGAGGGCAACCTAATTATCCACGAGACGCCATTAAGAGTTGGAACGTTATCGAATCTGTGATGCATTTTCGAAGCTGTACTTCTGGCTTGTGTGGCCCCATGATGATGAGATATTTTATTTCAGTTTGAAGTGAGTTTTGTTTTCCCAGCACTATTACTGTCTTTATTACGCATCATCTCTAGCTACTGCTCACAGACATACGGGCATATAGAGGACGCAAATTTGAACGGAGAACAAACAGACTCTCGATTAATAACCGAAGACTTATTACATCTGATATCAAGGATGTCGCAGTATTCCTGTCTGCAAAGGGTCATAGCAATAAATCGCTCGTTATTGGAATACGTTTAGAGGTCACGGACATTCTGTAGACATTTTCAATCCATCATGCATTCGCTGAATTTTGAGAATCTTTATAAGAGTTAGCCCTTAATGGGCTCCCGAGTGACGCAAGAGAGATCACAAATTCGAATTTCCAGCATGAGATGGTAGCCAAGGGATCAACATTGTCCATTCTTTCAGGGTGGGAGCAATGACATTCTCTGTCTACGCTGTCAATCACAGCCACGATAGCCAATCCTGGGCATCTGTGAGCTCATGTAGCGCTTTCTCCAGTATGTGTTACGCTGCCTTGTGATGCAGCATGAGCAGCAGTTCAAAAAGATGGCTTCATGTGTCTCAGGGGAAGCACTTGTTAGCCTTCTCTCTCTCTCTCTCTCTCTCTCTCTCTCTCTCTCTCTCTGCTCTCTCTCACTCTCTCTCTCTCTCACTCTCTCTCTCTCTCCCTCGCTCTCTCTCGCTCTCGCTCTCTCTCTCTTGCTCTCTCTCTCGCTCTCTCTCGCTCTCTCTCTCTCTCTCTCTCTTGCTCTCTCTCTCTCTCTCTCTCTCTCTCGCTCTCTCTCTCTCTCTCTCTCTCTCTCTCGCTCTCTCTCTCTCTCTCTCTCTCTCTCTTGCTCTCTCTCTCTCTCTCTCTCTCTCTCTCTTTCTCTCTCTCTCTCTCTCTCTCTCTCTCTCTCTCTTGCTCTCTCTCTCTCTCTCTCTCTCTCTCTCTCTCTCTCGCTCTCTCTCGCTCTCTCTCTCTCTCTCTCTCTCTCTCTCTCTCTCGCTCTCTGCTCGCTCTCTCTCTCTCTCTCTCTCGCTCTCTCTCGCTCTCTCTCTCTCTCTCTCTCTCTCTCGCTCTCTCTCCTCTCCTCTCTCTCCTCTCGCTCGCTCTCTCTCTCTCTCGCTCTCGCTCTCTCTCTCGCTCTCTCTCTCTCTCTCTCTCTCTCTCTCTCTCTTGCTCTCTCTCTCTCGCTCTCTCTCTCTCTCTCTCTCTCTCTCTCTCTCTTCCTCTCTCTCTCTCTCTCTCTCTCTCTCTCTTGCTCTCTCTCTCTCTTGCTCTCTCTCTCTCTCTCTCTCTCTCTCTCTCTCTCTCTCTCTCTGATTGGTAACTGTCATATGATAAGTGTGCCGGTGTGCGAGAATTGTCAGATAGGGAATGGGCGAGTTAGTCCTTAATGGCTAGCATGTACAGTTCATGCGCGTTTAAAAATGGCCTAGTCAGAAAATGAGTTATGTTTGTAGGTTATACCCGCTGGTCGTTGTGCATGGCCCCAGCATGACCAGGGTTATAATTATTGAAATCTGGTTTGTGTCTTCTAGCCACAACACAAAGACAACCTCATGGATGGACCCTCGCTGTCAAGATAAACAGCAAAAGCCTTTAGAAGAGTGTGACGACGATGGTAAGAACAAGAAACACGTTAGTCATCCACACTCTTACTTTTACCCAGAGAAACAGTCAAACTGTGTAGTACAGGAACTGCAATGTCTATTGTAAAATTATTATCATTTTTTAAAACTAAGGACTTTCTCTTTGTAACCAGACACCTGGTCTTTGTGTTTCTGTACATACTTTCAGATAAAGGGATTTAATCAAGCGCATTCGATTGAGCGTGAAATTTTATATGCTTTCTATGGCTCATATGTCTGGTTATGAGTTAAGCACACTTTTTAAATCTTTCTTCACTTCACTGGATCCAGAACTTTTACAAGACAGATGCACGTTTGGCTTCACTATCTATAAACACGACCCATTTCAGGTTCTGTAGAAGTAAAGATTAATATGGATTTAATGACAGTTGAAGGAGGATTCCAGCGATTCATCAGCCGTAGACGGTCCTATCGCAGGTCGATAATGTTGCACAAAACAGTTCAGTAACTATAACTTATTAACCTGCAGAATTTTTATATAGGCTAAAAAAAAAACTAGATGAAGTTTGTGAAAAGCTACTAAGCATAGAAAAGAGGTCATTTAAGCTGATTTAAACTTCCTCTGATCATGCTACTGATAATATGACATGTTTGTGGAATGAAGCAAAATAATGTCTCTGGATTTTTAAGGATTACATTTCAGAATGTAGGAAATAGTGCCACCTGGTGGAGATTCATAAATATAAAAATGATGATAATACCATGGGATCAGTAATTTAAATGATAGGAACTCTTACAAATAGATATTATCTTACAGTATGGAATCAATAATCTGTCTCTGTTTTTTTTTTTTTTCCCCCTCGCTTTTTCACTTCTTTTTTTCTTTTTCTCCTCTTGGAGAAGAAGGTGTACACACTGAGGAGACAGAACTTGATAGGAACTTGATTGAACTTGGTAGGTTTTCTTCTTTCTTCTCTGCTCTCTTCTTCCTGTGTCCTTTACTCATTTCTCCCCTCTTCCACTCTCCTCATTTGTCATCATCAGGCCTTAAGCCAGGCTTACAGTGTAGGACGAGAGAAATCTCGCCATCTGACTACTGCTCACACTGCATGACTCGGTCGTGCAAGTCAATCTCGAGGGTGAAAATCATGTCCCAAAGGTGCTCACGCTGTACAATACCTCGGTAAATGCCACTGCTGCCATTCACCTCAGGCTGAAAATATTGACACACAGGTTCAGTTTGAGCAACGTTAATCAGTGCTGCTTCCATGTGATCTTTTTTCTTCTCACCGACAACGCTGTTGGACTCAAACTTGTGAATGGTCACCCGATGCTTAATATTGTACCGAGTGACCACATCTCGCCTCGCACCGTAGGGGTTGGCGCTTCGAATCCTGCCTCTGTCCAGTGTGCGTGGAGTTTGCATGTTTATCGGGTGCTTTGGGGGTTTCCTCTGGGTACTCCGGTTTCTTCCTCCAGTCCAAAGACATGCGTTGTAGGCTGATTGGCATGTCCAAATTGTCCATTGTGTGTGAATGCGTGTGCGATTGTGCCCTGCGATGGGTTGGCACCTCGTCCAGTGTGTCCCCTGCCTTGTGCCCTGAGTTCCCTAGGACAGGCTCCAGGCTTCCGCGTGACTCTCTGGGGGATAAGAGCTAAGGAAAATGATCGAATGGACGGATCAGGCATTGTTTGACCTTTGGCACCGAATGACTCACTCATACATACACTCATTTCAAAAATCATACAGGGTAAGCCTGGCTTTAACAAGCTTTAATTGTTGTTTCTGTTTGATTTCCTGTTTGTATTAGACATGTACACTCTTCTATACCGCCACAATGCCTTTACCTAATACTTCAGTATTAAAAATGTTAGTGTTGGAAATTCTGTTAAACGAGTGAATAAACCTGTTTAGTTCAACATAATATTGTCATGATTTTCAAAATCTTGGATGCCCCTGACATGTTTTTAACCACAGATACTTTTCCCCAGCTATTCTTTAGTTGTTGTTGTTGTTTTTTTACCACACAGTTGAATAAACTAAATCAACAATCATACAAATGATTTCGAAGTATCTTTGCAAGCAACCATGAGTCAATTGCGTTCGGATGTTGGGTTTTTTTGTTTTGTTTTGTTTTGTTACATTTTTATGTAAATATGGACGTTTTTGCGTTTCAATGACGTGACCCCAAACCAGGGCGTTTCAATCAGGAGCCCGCATCAAATAAAGATACGGGAACACGTTTCATCGTTTCTGGCGGAAACTAGTGAAACTGATATTACGACGAAGAGCGTGGGTAGCTTGAAGAATCCCAGATAAATGATTATTCGTATTGTTAGTATAATTAATGTTCTTTGCCTAGTCTATGGATGGATCCACAATAGGAAATGGAAGTAAATCTGTGGTCCCTTCTTGTGACCTCAACAGTCCAATTAGGAAGACAAAGCCAGGGGTGGGCCGTCTATATCTCTGTTTACAAAAATCTAGACTGTATTTTGATCTTCAAGCATTTTTAGGCTGTTATATGGCTTGTATATAAGTCATTGTGTGTAGTGTAGTAATATAAAAAAAAAAATGCACCTTCGCTGCTGATGGATCCTTTGAATCACTTACAGCATATGGACGGCTGAGAATGTGTCTGAAGGGCAAATCCATCCTTATTGCTCAGCCGTGCAAGCAGGACTGAATTAGAGAGTGATGTGTGAAACAGGAGGAAGAGTCGGATTAGAGTGAAGCACTTAGTGCGAGTATGGATTGCGTAATGTAGTCCGCTGCGTCGTGTTCAGCGATCGGGCTGTTAACGAGTCCACGTGAAACCCAGTACAGTCTACTGCGCAAGTGCTAATGACACTCTATTAGACCAATAGCTGAGAATGTAGCCGAGCGTGTACGTGTGGAGTGAATGTAAGGACACAGACTGCTCTAATTGTAGGCGTTTGTGCATGTGTGTGTGTGTGTGTGTGTGTGAGAGAGAGTGTGTGTATATAAATATATGCTATATGTATGTAAAGTATGTGTGCAAACAGTGAAATGCACACACCGCACACAACAAAATGTGGAAATGTTCAACGGGGGTGAATACTTATGTAAGGCGTTGTGTATATACAGCATAGTGGGCTGTTTTCAGCATTTCTTGCATGATCCATTCATTTGTCTCTTTTGGTTTTTTTTTCTTCCCCACCAGCAGAATTACCTCCAGGTTGGGAGAAGATAGACGACCCAGTGTATGGTGTATATTATGTAGAGTAAGTCTGAGGCTCTCTCTTTCTCTCTCATGTTTCTCCGTCATAACGCAGACAAGCAAAGCGTTCCAAGCTGGATCCATTTTCATCCCGCTCTGTATGCTGGGGATTTGTAAGTCTCTGTGCACCCGATCCCCTGACTAGCGCAATCATTTATTTCAGAGACACTAACTTTTTCCCCATCTCTTTGTCTCTCTCTTTATGTGTGTGTGTGTCTCTCTTAGTCACATAAACAGAAAGACACAGTATGAGAACCCGGTGTTGGAGGCTCGACGTAAAAAGCAGGTCGATATCCAGCAGCCACCAGAAGGTGAGCGCTACGTCAGAGGTTCGTTCCACTTTTTTTCTCTCTCTCCATTTTTATTGTCACTGTATCTGTTGTCTGCCACAATGTCACACATCTTGATTAAGAGAGTCATTTAACAGGCATTCGTTGATCATTGATCAGTTAGTAGTGGCCATTTAGCATTATACAATAGGCTGGTCCACAGTAGCTTTAATGCATTATTGACCACATTCGTTTTTTTTTTTAGAAAGAACGTTCGTTCTAAATGCTAATGTAGCTTATTGAATCTTAAGATAAGTAGACGAAAGTTTTTAAAGAAGTCTTTGTAAAGATGTAACGTATTTGAGGCTCGGACTAATTTCGTAGACTTTGTGTGTGGGTTGACTGAGCCTCAATTCATTTTATAAAGAGCAGAAACCTGGAAGCTGGAAACTTTTCCCAAGCCTAATTTAGCTGCAAACGTCACCACATGAAGCTTATTTAGTACAAGTTTGGGGGGGGGGGGACACCTTCTTTCAAGTCTTGTACAAAAATGCAGCTTTGCATCTAATGTGTTCACTACTCAAAATGTTATACAGATACATTTAGTATGTTTGTATAAAGGTATTTTGTCAATTTTGTTGGCTAGACAGAAGCCAAAACAGACATATTTTGCCAAAACATACCTACATGGTTCGATGAAAATTGTTGAACATTTTGGCCATAATTCACACAAAGGTATACTTGGCAGGGGGATATAAATAAATAAAAAATACAGCACATCACCAAAAGAACATCATACCTACAGTGAAGCATGGTGGTGGCAGCATCATGCTTTGGTGCTGATTCTCTGTAGCCGGAACTTGGGCTTTAATCAAGGTGGAGGGAATCATTAATAGCTCCAAATAATAGTAGATTTCATGCGTCTGCTAGAAAGCTGAATAGGAATTTCACCTTTCAGCATGACGATGAACCAAAGCATACATCCAGATCAACAAAGGAATGGCTTCACCAAAAAAGACCAACATTCTGGAAGTCCAGACCTCAATCCAACAAAAAATCTGTTGGGTTACCTGAAGCGGGCTGTGCACAGGAGATGCCCTTACTATCTGACAGCTCTAGAATGTTTTTGCAAGAAAGAGTGAGAAAATATTGCCAAGTCAGGATGTGCCATGCTGATAGACTCTTATTCAAAAAGACTGAGTGGTGTAATACAAGCAATAGGTTCTTCAACAAAGTGTTCGTGTAGGGGTGTGAACACTTGTGCAACCAGGTTATTATTGTATGTTTTTAAATACTAAAGTTGTGTCCCAAATGTACCCTGTACACTTACAGTGGGGGAAAGAAGTATTTGATCCCCTGCTGATTTTGTACGTTTGCCCACTGACAAAGAAATGATCAGTCTATAATTTTAATGGTAGGTTTATTTGAACAGTGAGAGACAGAATAACAACAAAAACATCCAGAAAAACACACGTCAAAAATGTTATTTCCCTCATTAAAATGCAAATCGATTTATAAGTATTTGACCCCTCTGCAAAACATGACTTAGTACTTGGTGGTAAAACCCTTGTTGGCGATCACAGAGGTCAGAGGTTTCTTGTAGTTGGCCACCAGGTTTGCACACATCTCAGGAGGGATTTTGTCCCACTCCTCTTTGCAGATCTTCTCCAAGTCATTAAGGTTTCGAGGCTGACGTTTGGCAACTCGAACCTTCAGCTCCCTCCACAGATTTTCTATGGGATTAAGGTCTGGAGACTGGCTAGGCCACTCCAGGACCTTAATGTGCTTCTTCTTGAGACACTCCTTTGTTGCCTTGGCCGTGTGTTTTGGGTCATTGTCATGCTGGAATACCCATCCACGACCCATTTTCAATGCCCTGGCTGAAAGAAGGAGGTTCTCACCCACGATTTGATGGTACATGGCCCCGTCCATCGTCCCTTTTGATGCGGTGAAGTTGTCCTGTCCTGTCCTGCGAGTTTAGTTTATGCCAAAGAGCTCCATTTTGGTCTCATCTGATCACAAAACTTTCACCCAGTTGTCAGATGTTCATTGGCAAACTTCAGACGGACATGTATATGTGCTTTCTTGAGCAGGGGGACCTTGCGGGCACTGCAGGATTTCAGTCCTTCACGGCGTAGTGTGTTACCAATTGTTTTCTTGGTGACTATGGTCCCAGCTGCCTTGAGATCATTGACAAGATCCTCCCGTGTAGTTCTGGGCTGATTCCTCACTGTTGTCATGATCATTGCCACTCTACGAGGTGAGATCTTGCATGGAGCCCCAGGCCGAGGGAGACTGACAGTTCTTTTGTGTTTCTTCCATTTGTGAATAATCGCACCAACTGTTGTCACCTTCTCACCAAGCTGCTTGGCAATGGTCTTGTAGCCCATTCCAGACTTGTGTAGGTCTACAATCTTGTCCCTGACATCCTTGGAGAGCTCTTTGGTCTTGGCCATGGTGGAGAGTTTGGAATCTGATTGATTGATTGCTTCTGTGGACAGGTGTCTTTTATACAGGTAACAAGCTGAGATTAGGAGACTCCCTTTAAGAGTGTTCTCCTAATCTCAGCTCGTTACCTGTATAAAAGACACCTGGGAGTCAGAAATCTTTCTGATTGAGAGGGGGTCAAATACTTAATTCTTTGTCAGTGGGCAAACGTACAAAATCAGCAGGGGATCAAATACTTCTTTCCCTCACTGTACACTATGCACTGTGTACTCTACTGTGTAGTGTGTGGATTTTAGAAAGGTAATATCATCTCAAAAGGAACATTAGCGGGTTTTTTACTAACCGTAGGTATAAGCTGTTTCCCAGTCAGTGACACATGACGTGAAATGCACGTAATGCGACGCCGCTAGCTTTAGCAGATACCCAGAGTCACTGACAATGACTTCCTTCAGCTTACTGTTTGTCAGCGTTACCTTTTATTCGCAACATGGACCTCAGTCACCATCAGACGGAGCCGAAATCATCACGTGACTGAGGAAGAAAGTGTGCGACCTCCAAGTCCTCTAAGGCAGGGGAGCGTTTTATATTAAACACCTTGAAGAAGCCTGTAACCTGCAAACTTTACAAAGCAGAGCTTGTGTAGCAGGGAAGCACGACAGTGCTGCACGAGCACAATCTTATGTTTATATCCAAAATGCTCCAGTGTGTGTAAGGGCTTGGGGGAAACTGGTGTGAGTTGCTTAAAAGGTTTAGTTTCATTCCAGTTTATTATCATTATATGCTGTATTTGCACGATGCAGTGTAACTCCTGTTGTTTATTATAACGGAAGTGATGTGTTAGTGACGAGGCCGCGTTGCTGATCACGCGCGGTGTATGTGCAGTGATACACAGTGGGAGCGCGAGTAAGATCTGTAGTGTGTAATTAAAACATTATGATCACAAGTAAAACTATATGCCTAAAGGCAGCGAGTAACAGGAACCACAAGGTGCAGTGAAAATGAGTTTTTATTATTCATTTAGGACTGTAGTTTTTTTTCTGTGCTTTTTGTACACCCATAGAAATTAATGCATAAATATGAATCACATGCATGAATATGAATCACATGAAAATGTATCATATGTAAATGAATCACATGTAAATGAATCACATACATGAATATGAATTACATGAAAATGAATCACATGAAAATGAATCACATGGAAATGAATCATATGTAAATGAATCACATGTAAATGAATCATTTGAAAATGAATAAATAAACAAAGGCAAAAAAAAAAGAAATTAATGCATAAATACTAATATATAATATAACTTATATATATATATAAGTTATATATATATAACTTATACATATATATATATATGTATATGTATATATATATATATATATATATATGTGTGTGTGTGTGTGTGTGCACAGAAAGCACTGAATTAAACTACAGTCCTAAATTAATAATATATATTCTGGTGTGTGCCTTTGTGTATTGGGTTCTTTTCAGTATTATATAATTGGACAAACAGTTTTAGTCTGACGTTTATATTAATATTCTGAATAGCAAATTTCCATGTAAGGACTTTAATGTGTATTGAATTTTCTAGTAAACATAAATTGTTCCTAGCCATATTTGTGCTAAGTTACCAGCATTGGAACACAAAAACTGCGTCTTGTTTTTCAACCATGTATATACAGCACCTTGCATAAGTATGCATCCCCTCGAAACTTTTCCAATTTTGTATTGCGCAGAAAGAGCCTCAATTAGGACTTTTCTCATTTGATTGGGCGGTGCAATTTTTTATTGTAACACAGTGGTTAATTAAATAAAAAAAAAGTATAGATTTGTTGTTCGCACTCTTCTTTGTATTCAGTGAATGTTGGTGGTCGTGCCATATAAATGGGATTATATATTATATATATATATATATATATATATATATATATATATATATATATATATATATATATATATACACTAAAACCTGATTGATACGTATTGATAAGATTTGGTTTGTTCAAGGGGGTAAATACTTATACGAGGCACAAGCATTATTACACAGCATGTTACTATTTTGCTGATATAAACAATAGTTCACAGCTTCTTCTTTTTTAGCTGTGATAATATCTGTTGGGCATATGAAGTCACCAGGTCTTTGCCTGTCTCTCTGTACAGAATGGATAGAGGAGCACTCATCTGCTGGCGCTCCGATCACCGCATACATTCCAAATCACTTGGAGACGTACCGAGAGCCTCCGAGTGGCCCACAGCTTCCGCCAGTACCAGGATACAAACGTGAGCATCAGTCTGCTGCTGTTAATAAACAGGATTATCTTGCAGTTGATTATCACTAGAAGAGTATAATTATCGTGTACACTGAGCAGCTAAACCGCTGCAGAACCATTAACAAATCTAACAGAAGCTCCTGTCAGAAGAGAAAGAATGCACTTCCATAATGCTTTTTATTTTGTAGTAGTGGAATGGTCCTACATTAGTCTTATGCTGATTCTGACTCAGTCGTTAAGACGAGTAAGCTATGCCGTAAGTGCATCAGCATTGCTTCACAGATCTGGTTTTGGTGTAGTATCTTTAAAATATTGAAGACCTCTTCTAAGTGCCTGTGGGTGTGTGTATGTGAGTGTAGGAGGCAAGCCGTTCTTCACCAGAAACCCTGCAGAACTCAAGGGCACATTTATAAGCACCAAGCTACTGAAAAGCAGGCGGGGTTTCGGCTTCACCGTGGTAGGAGGAGACGAGCCAGATGAGTTCTTACAGATCAAGAGTCTCATATTAGACGGACCAGCAGCCTTGGATGGCAAGATGGAGACAGGTAGGCACAGACATGCACACTAAAACACGTACACACCGTGCAGCTGGATTTATGGTAATAATCCTGATAGTGTTCCGCCACTCATCTGATGGGCTTCAGAGACAAAGTGTCATTTTAAAAATGATCTGAATGTCTGTACATCATATATCCTGCCGAAATATATCCTGTATTTCCTTATGCCGTCAGTGTGTCAGTTACACTGTCATACTCCATGAACAGGAACCTGTTGGACACATCTGAGACTCAAACACACCTTGAGACGCACACACACACACGTATCTAGACATACACTTGCATACAATCCCTTCTTAAATCCCTTCTTTTTGGTTCCTGAATGGTGCAACAGAGAAGCGTTTGCCCGATTGATTCAAACTTACAATCTCCGAACAATGCCACAGCCATCTGTGACCGGGAGTCAAGGGAATAAAATTATCCGTGCTCTCTGGGTGACATTTTCTCTCTCACCTGTCAATCACAGCAACACTTGCCAATTGTGGGTGTCTGTGAGCTCATATATGGGGAAGAGGATATATAGCACTTTCCTCCGAGTGTGTTATGCTGCCCTGTGATGGAGCATGAGGCATGCAGGTTGGCTGGCTTCATGTGTCTCAGAGGAAGCATGTGTATGTGTCGGCCAGCCTTTACACTCTACAGTACGGGAGCTGTCGTATGATGGGTGGGAATTGGCCGGTGACCAAATTGGGGAGAAAATGGGGAAAACCCTTGCTATTTGGTTCAGTGCATCATAGACGTGTGCATTCTCGATGACATCTGGAACAACCACTCGATTTTACACGTGTGCACATGTGTATGCGTCCGACACACATCCAAACCCACACATTTCCCGTCTTGAAAGCACACTTCTTTTATATACAGAGCTCAAGTGCATTCATGTCTGCGTGTTCTCCAGGTGACGTCATCGTCAGTGTCAATGACACCATCGTTCTGGGCTACACACATGCTCAGGTAGTCAAGATCTTCCAGTCCATCCCTATCGGCTCAGCTGTGCAGCTGGAACTGTGCCGTGGCTACCCGCTGCCCTTCGACCCTGATGACCCTAACACCAGCCTGGTGACTTCAGTGGCCATCCTTGACAAAGAGCCCATCATCGTCAACGGCCAGGAGGCCTTTGATCCGCCACCCTTGGGCCCATGTCAGTCAGGGATGGGTACAGTGGGCACGGTGGGCATGGATCCACGCCCCTACAGCCCAACGGCAGAGGGCATGATGATGCCAGAGAGCTACGGTAGTGACGTGGTAACTCTTGCATCGTCAATCGCCACGCAGCCTGAGCTCATCACCGTGCACATGGAGAAGGGCGACAAGGGCTTTGGCTTCACCATTGCTGACTGTGGTGGCATCGGTAGTGCCATCGGGGGCGGGCAGAAGGTCAAGCAAGTTGTAGACTACCCACGCTGTCGCGGACTGAAGGAGGGTGACATTCTGGTGGAGGTGAACAAGAGGAACGTGCAGAACATGAGTCACAACCAGGTGGTGGAGCTGCTCAGCAAGTGTCCTAAAGGCAGTGAGGTCACCATGCTGGTACAGAGAGGTGAGCACGTTGTAAATGTGTGTGTAGGTAGAGCTGTAAATGATAGATAATCATGATCCCGTAGAGCTGCTGCTAATCAGCACCAGGTTATTAATGGGGTTTGTTCCAACATTAGACACACCTGTCATTAGTATTACCATCCACCTTTTAGACGGAAAAACTGAAGCACACGGAATTACATGCTTAAATATCACAAAAGAGTTGTTCATTTTTGGTTGAGGTATAAAATAAATTGTAAATATTAGGAAATATGATAACGTGCGATAGAAAGATAGTTAAAAAAATTTTCCAAGTTATTACGTGTAAATTTACTTGAACTGCCATTTGCGTCAAGATGCGTCATGTGACGTCATCACGACATGCATTCAGCTAAAGCCCTCTTAGATTCTCATGCGTCTAACATGAGTACAGCAAAAGGTCTCATTTACCAACAAACATCAGTGTGAAAGAGCGTGCGAAACAATTTTGTACAATTGCAGTTTTGCCAAATCAAGTACCTTTCTGTAAAAAAAAAAAAAAAAAAGCACAAAAGTTGCATCGCAAATTTTTGAAAAAGCCGCAGCAAAATCAAACATTTTTGGCCGCAACGATCACAAAAAATACCTCTGCAAAATCCTGTGCAGGCTGATTATTGTTTCTATAGTAACAGCTAATTCACAGGGATTGTATAGTAGATGTTACACAAAACCTAAGCCTGATAATAAACAAATTAAAAACCGGTCATATAACAAAGAAAACCATATGATAGTTGATGTGGCGAAGCTGTTAGGAGATGGTCATTTAGCATTTATGGAAGGAGTCTCCAGTGTCAGGGCTTAGTACAGAGACAAAGCTGTTTCTACAAGGTTTTAATGATTGAAGACATTGTTTTTTAACTTCAAGAGAGAGAAAAAGGAGAGAGTAGTGAGGGAAAGACGTAAGGTGAATAACATGAACTGATTTGTTTCATTTTGTTTCCACAAAATAGTAAAAAAAAAAAAAAAGAGAATTGCAATCCTACGTTTACATTTACATTTATTCATTTAGCAGAGGCTTTTATCCAAAGGGACGTACAAATGAGAAAATACAAGTAAAGCGATATATCAAGTAGAGAACATCACAAGTAGTGCTGCCATACAAGATCCTTTCATCGAGTAGAGGTGTAAATGCCAGAGGTTTTTTTTTTTTTAATGTGTTGGTTAGGTGTTCATGGAAGAGGTGGGTCTTTAGCTGTTTTTTGAAGATGGTCCGGATTGAGGTTGGAAGTTCATTCCACCACTGAGGGACAGATAGTTTGAACGTTCCTGAAAGGGACCTTGAGCCACGCCGAGTAGGCACTACTAAGAGTCGGTCGTTGATTGATCCTTGTCAAATTGCTGTGGTATAAGCGGAATAAAACACTCCAAATAATCAACACTAAGACCGCTTCATGTCGGGCCGCGTCACAACACCATTATCGTCCGCTTTAATTGTCAAGTTGTTGTGTTCTCTTCAGAATACTGGCATTAGATGTTTAAGAGCAGGCCTGGACGCATGTGATATATAATCAGACATAGTGCTTTCACGCTGTGCTGCAGATTTAATGCACTGCTTTCTGATGGGGTGTGTTTGCTATGAAGGTATGAATGTCGAGCTTTCTTTTGACCTTGGAATGAATGTGGACTGAGTATACATATTGTTAGATGTGTGCACGTGTAGCGGTGAGCATGACCGGATATGTAGGTTGATGCGGGTGGAAGATTGGATTTCAGCGAGTATCTCAGGCCGTTTCTAGACTATAACTTTTATCCTAAACATATTTTAAGCATTATATGTATATTTATAGTGAAACCAATTATATTAGCAAATTGAGGTCCACTTTTCAAACTGTTCTGTTCCTTTTACCATCAACGTTTTCCCCCTTTTAGTTCATTAAACATCCAGAGGTTTGCTTCAGAGTTAGTATACTGTCGATTGTGTGTATTGAGTCCTAGAGCCATCTTTTTTGTTTCCGTATTGGAGTAATGATCTAGAGGCCAGTGCTAGCCTTTCTGTTGTAGTGGTTCCATTTAGGATTTGCATAGATGTTGCTGATCCCACATCAGCATTATAGGATAGAGCTCTGGCACTTCACTTGTATATTGATTTGGGATAAAACCCAGTGGCACTCAAAATTGTTGAGCTGCTGCTATAAAGCCAGGTAGATGAGCTGGAAAGAATAGGACTAGGCTTTTCACTCATTGTCAGTGACCCACTTCCTTGTTACAGCGACAGTTTGTATAGCATACAGCCACGCATAGATACACCAAGGTTAATCAGGAAAAACGCACACATGCAGAGGGAGAGAGAGAGAGAGAGAGAGAGAGAGAGAAACACACCCTGTTGCCATGGCATTAACCCACACACATCCCAAGGCCAGTCTTTCTGCCTGTGTGTGTAGGATATAGATGCAAAGAAGGAGTTTTGTTTCCCGATCTTGTCCTCTTCGTTACACTCAGAGTTATTTTTGCTAAATGATACACCTGACTTTATTTTGTTGCAGAACCACTCAAATCAATGAATTACACGTCATAATACTCTGGACAAAATTGAAAATTTGGACAAAATTGAAAATTTGAAATTGAAACTGTACACGTTTTGTAACCAATTATTATTATTTAGTTTTTTTGTGGGAGCACTTTTGTTGTAGATGTTTACCACCTCATAGTGGTGTTAAATTTTAGTGCTACTGAGGCGTAGATAAATGAATACAAATTAGACTAAATTACTCCACTGAACCATTTACATTTTTAATGGTTGACCGTAGAACCCTGGGTTTAACGTCGTTACCGCCATCATCATCATCAACAACAACAACAACATCTTGCTATTTCCTCTGGAATTTTATTTATTTATTTATTAATTTATTTATTATGTGTGTGTGTGTATGTATGTTAGTTTGTTTTTTTTCTTAACTAACAATTAATTTTACACTTAAACTAACTTTTAAACCTTCAAAAATGAAAGAAATGTGATTTGATGATTCTCCTAACTTTACACTTCTAACTTCCCACACCACAGATACACGTGTTGGGCCTCGTTCACACCTAACATTCAATAGGTGATCCAACTGTAAGTGGACAGCACTAACTGCGCTTGAACTGTGCATTCAATTCTTCCCGGGAAGTTCGTATTTCCGAGTTGGGAAGTCGTAATTACGACGTCAGGTGTGTCGTCTCTTCGTTCCGAGCGAGATGAAAATGAAGATGAAATTTCTAAAAATACAAAAAGGGTTTTTAAACTCTGCTTCTAGAAAAGTGATGAACAAATAATGTGCATCAGGTGTGTGTTTTGCTTTTTTATGTTTTTAATTAATTTACGAAGCCACTGTAAATGTCATCGTTACCTATTATATCGTACAGTGCCTTGCGAAAGTATTCGGCCCCCTTGAACTTTTCAACCTTTTGCCACATTTCAGGCTTCAAACATAAAGATATAAAATTTTAATTTTTTGTTCACCAACAAGTGGGACACAATTGTGAAGTGGAACGAAATCTATTGGATTTTTGAAACTTTTTTAACTAATAAAAAAATGAAAAGTGGGGCGTGCAAAATTATTCGGCCCCCTTGCGTTAATACTTTGTAGAGCCACCTTTTGCTGCGATTACAGCTGCAAGTCGCTTGGGGTATGTCTCTATCAGTTTTGCACATCGAGAGACTGAAATTCTTGCCCATTCTTCCTCACAAAACAGCTCGAGCTCAGTGAGGTTGGATGGAGAGCGTTTGTGAACAGCAGTTTTCAGCTCTTTCCACAGATTCTCGATTGGATTCAGGTCTGGACTTTGACTTGGCCATTCTAACACCTGGATACGTTTATTTGTGAACCGTTCCTTTGTAGATTTTGCTGTATGTTTGGGATCATTGTCTTGTTGGAAGATAAATCTCCGTCCCAGGTTCAGGTCTTTTGCAGACTCCAACAGGTTTTCATCCAGAATGGTCCTGTATTTGGCTGCATCCATCTTCCCCTCAATTTTAACCATCTTCCCTGTCCCTGCTGAAGAAAAGCAGGCCCAAACCATGATGCTGCCACCACCATGTTTGACAGTGGGGATGGTGTGTTGAGGGTGATGAGCTGTGTTGCTTTTACGCCAAACATATCGTTTTTCATTGTGGGCAAAAAGTTCGATTTTGGTTTCATCTGACCAGAGCACCTTCTTCCACATGTTTGGTGTGTCTCCCAGGCGGCTTGTGGCAAACTTTAGACGAGACTTTTTATGGATATCTTTGAGAAATGGCTTTCTTCTTGCCACTCTTCCATAAAGGCCAGATTTGTGCAGTGTACGACTGATTGTTGTCCTATGGACAGACTCTCCCACCTCAGCTGTAGTTCTCTGCAGTTCATCCAGAGTGATCATGGGCCTCTTGGCTGCATCTCTGATCAGTCTTCTCCTTGTCTGAGCTGAAAGTTTAGAGGGACGGCCAGGTCTTGGTAGATTTGCAGTGGTCTGATACTCCTTCCATTTCAAAATGATCACTTGCACAGTGCTCCTTGGGATGTTTAAAGCTTGGGAAATCTTTTTGTATCCAAATCCGGCTTTAAACTTCTCCACAACAGTATTACGGACCTGCCTGGTGTGTTCCTTGGTCTTCATGATGCTCTCTGCGCTTTCAACAGAACCCTGAGACTATCACAGAGCAGGTGCATTTATACAGAGACTTGATTACACCCAGATGGATTCTATTTATCACCATCAGTCATTTAGGACAACATTGGATCATTCAGAGATCCTCGCTGAACTTCTGGAGTGAGTTTGCTGCACTGAAAGTAAAGGGGCCAAATAATTTTGCACGCCCCACTTTTCAGTTTTTTATTAGTTAAAATAGTTTCAAAAATCCAATAGATTTCGTTCCACTTCACAATTGTGTCCCACTTGTTGGTGATTCTTCACAAAAAATAAAAATTTTATATCTTTATGTTTGAAGCCTGAAATGTGGCAAAAGGTTGAAAAGTTCAAGGGGGCCGAATACTCGTATTTTCGTATTTTGTGTAGGCAATTAGCTTGTTTTATTGTAAATAAAAAAGCCTGACAATAACCTGCTGCATATACCGAACACATAATAACTGAAATCAGCTTCTGAGACGAGTAAATGTTCAATTTCAACAAATTTACCGTCAACTACAGACATTGCATCCATTGATTGTTTTCTTACTGACTCGCTCCGACTCGGAAATTCTGAGCTCAAAGAAAATTCCAGAGGTTGCCCACTCGTAAACACGACTTTGTAGTGGCACCATCAGTACAGGTGTGAACAGGCTCGAATGTGTCTCGAAGATGCATTATGATCTGATCACTCAGATTTTTGTAGCTTGTCACATTTCTGATTCGTTTATAAGTTTTGTTAGCAGACCACACGATTAAGACGTCTGAAACCGTCCATACAGTGACGTGAGATAGGATTCACGGGACATTTCTGTGTGAAAATAAATGCCACTGAAACCGCTGTAACAAATGTGTGAGACACCTTTCTTCCATCACAAACGATACATAATAAATCTGCTCACAAGTGTTCACTGGAGACGCATTAATAATAATTAATAATAATGAAAGGTTTGCCCTTTCCAGAACCTTCACATTAACTGTCTCTGAGTGGTGGAATGAACTTCCAACCTCAATATGGACCTCAGACTCTGTCACTATCATCAAAAAACAGCTAAAGACCCACCTCTTCTGTGAACACCTAACCAATCCCTTAAAAAACAAACAAACAAACAAAAAACACCTTATTCTGGATCCTACACCTCTACTCTGCACACTTTGCTTTGGGTGAAAGCGTCTGCTGAATGAATAAATGTAAAGTAATGAATAATTCTGGTATCCATTTGTGATCAAATCACTCGAGATGGATGTTAATAACAGGTTTAATTCCAGAACTTTATATCACCTAAATTGTTTAACAACGCCGTGACATTCTAAACCAAAATATTATCCACCAAATCTCTATATGTTATAGTTTTGGGCATATCAAGATACTGTGGGTGCAGTCAGGCCCACTGTTAGCACGTCTTACTTCCATAAAATCGATGTAAAAGTGGATTTTACAGTTAAGTTCTTGCATCATATTTGTTTATGGATGGCAGAGGTTTCAAACCCCAGCCTAATTAGTGAATAGCTCAAGGCTAGTCACTCACCGACAGTGGAAAAATCGCACTAGTTCCCTTATGAAGTGAAAATATACTTTAAAAGGAGTACGCACAATTACACAGAGGGATCTAGTGCAAGGTAATGCAACAACAAATCACACTCCAAACTGAGGGGAATGTATGGACCTGTTGTTTTAGATGCAAGTCCTTTCATTATGATTAGAGTTGTTCGACTCAAGCCACTATACAGTCTTCGTGTAAAGGAATAAGGTATTTTGGTCTTTAGAGAGCTGTTTTCCTTCCTCTTAGACTAAACACTTCACACATCATTGTTTTCCATGTGATGTAACTCATGAACTAATTAAGCCTCTGTGAGCTGAAGGGAGTGCGCTGTAGCTGCAAAACCTGCACGAATGACGCTTGTTAGAAATGGCGTGGAGCTTCAGAAACCAAAGGATTCGACTTTTTTGTATCAGTCTGACACAAATAAGCAGCGAGGTGGAGAGCTGTAGTGGATTAGGAGCGTTTGTTTGTGACGGTGAGGAAAGAGGAAGAGAAGAGTATGATCAAGCGAGAGAATCTACTCATGGTCAGGGTTGAGACACACGCACACGAACACATATGAGATGACTATGGAACGGAAAGCGCTGCTGTAAATCTCTTCCGTCTTGCCTGCTGCTTGTTTCCATGACGATGCTCTGCTGCACTGCAGTACGAGGAGAGAGAGAATGAAAGGAACATACAGAGAAAGAGAACTCGACAGAGAGGATTCAAGGTTTAAGTCCCATATAACAAACACACAGCTAGTTTTTTTAATAAGAAAAAAATACACCGCCACATCCATAACTACACAGCCATAGTATAATATTAACGATAATGATTGTTTTGTTTTCTAATGCTATACTGAAACTCCTACATGTAGGTGCATGAAAGGCAGAATTTTCTATATTTCTGCATAAATATGACCTCTAGTTTTAAAGTACTAAAAGTAGATAAACCCTATAAAACAAATGAGACACAAACATTATACTTGGTAATTTATTTATTGAGGAAAATGCAACAACTAATCGATAATAAACGATTATGAATTATCATTGTCGAATCTCATTATCGATTAGTCGGTCTGGGGGAGATTTAGTCATTACGTTACTTTGGTTCCGAAAGCACGCTTCGGAGAGTAAATACTAAAGCTGTGTCCCACTGTACACTTACACTATGCACTATGTACTATACTGTTCAGTGTATGAAGTTTAGAAAGGTAATATCGTCTCAAATGTAACACTAGCAGGGTTTTTTTTTACTAACCACCCAATCGGTGGCGCATGACATCATACCCAAGCATTAGCATATACCCAGAGTCACCGACAATGACTTTCTTCAGCTTACTGTTTCTGTCAGCATTAAGTTTTATTCCCAACATGGACCTCAGTCACCATCAGACGGAGCCGAAATCATCACATGACTGAGGAAGAAATTGTGCGACCTCCAAGTCCTCTAAGGCAGGGGAGCGTTTTATATTAAACACCTTGAAGAAGCCTGTAACCTGCAAACTTTACAAAGCAGAGCTTGTGTAGCAGGGAAGCACGACAGTGCTGCACGAGCACAATCTTATGTTTATATCCAAAATGCTCCAGTGTGTGTAAGGGCTTAGGGGGAAACTACATGCTACATGCTACATTGCTACATGACCCACCTCCTCTTGAGATTCACTTCATGGACAGATATCCCGACATTTGTCTTTAGAATTCAATTATATAATTCAGAATTCATTGTTCCATCAATCATAGCAAGCCGACCAGGCTCAGATGAAGTCATGATACTACCACTACCATGTTTCTGTTACACCACCGCCAGCAGAGGGCACTGCAGCACAGCCTTGGACTGTACACGTGACTTTGTTTTGATTCGCTCGCTTCCTGCTTGAGCATTGGTTTAAGTTTAAGTATGTCTTTAATTTGCCCCAGGTGTCCATGCTTTAGTTTGATTATGTTTGCTATTTTAACCCCTCGGTGGCTGCGCGCAGTATTATAGGTTGTATAGTTTGTAACGTAAGTTATGTTTGTATACGGTAGGAAGTGCGTTAGCATGCTAAGCAGTCTCATTTCATGCCACGATTCCAGTTTCTTGTTTCCCTGTGAAGACCGCATATTCTTTGTTTATTGAGTTACGTGTATAATAAAGACTTTGATCTGCATCCGCTTCCCGTCCCGTTCCGTGACAGTTTCAAAGATGGTTCTTTTGTTGGGATTCAGTGCTTTCCTTTCTCCAAACATAACACTTCTCATTTAAACCAAAAAGTTTTATTGTGTTCTCCTGATGGTGGACTCGTGAACATTAACATTAACCAACGTGAGAGAGGCCTTTACAGTGAGGGGAAAAAGTATTTGATCCCCTGCTGATTTTGTACGTTTGTCCACTGACAAAGAAATGATCAGTCTATAATTTTAATGGTAGGTTTATTTGAACAGTGAGAGACAGAATAACAACAAAAAAACGCACGTCAAAAATTTTATAAACTGATTTGCATTTTAATGAGGGAAATATGTATTATATGTAACAAGCTGAGATTAGGAGCAGTCCCTTTAAGAGTGTACAAAATCAGCAGGGGATCAAATACTTTTTTCCCACACTGTAGCTGCTTGGAAGTTACTCTGGGTTCGTTTGTGACCCCGCAGACTATTACATATCTCGCTCTGTCACTCCTCGGGAGGGTAACAATGGTGTTGAATTTCCTCCATTTGTACACAATCTGTCCGACTGTGGATCGGTGGAGTCCGAACGCTTTATAGATGGTTTTGTAACCGTTTCCAGACTGATGAACGTCAACAGCTCTATTTCTGAGGTCCTCAGAAATCTCCTTTGTTTGTGCCATGATACTCTTCCACAAACATGTGTTGTGAAGATCAGACTTTGATAGATCCTTAATCTTCAACTAATACAGGGCGCTCTCTCACACCTGATTGTCATCCCCAGGGTGGAGAGGGTTACTTCATATTACTCCAAAAAAATGTCATTATAATGTTAATGTTTATGGTAATGTTTAGGTCATCTTTCGCTGAAATATAGAAAATCGTAGAGTCAAGCACCACGGTAGATGAGTAGATGTTTAGATTCATGGCTAGGTTTAGTCACGACCGTGTTAAGCTACATCATGACTTCAGCTGGTTAGAGAGGCATGTTGGGAGTATCTGTCATGCAGTTTCTTTAAGTTCAGAAAAATTGTGAGGAAGAAGAAGAGTTACATGATGAAGCCCTTTGGACTTTAAACTCTGTGTGTGTGCATATGTGCTTGTGCTTGTGTGTGTGTGTATGTGTGTGTTTGTGTGTGTGTGTGCGTGTGTGTGTGTGTGTGCTCTTTTGGAGACAGATGGCCAGGACATCCTTCCAAGGATGTACAAGATGCAAAAGTCTCCCACACAATTACGCGCATGCACACACACACACACACACACACACACACACACACACACACACACCCTCCCAGTTTCAAAATCACGATCAGATTATCAGAAATGTTCACTGCTATACATAGATTGTATCACATACACACAAACACACACATATACTTTCTGGCTTCTTGTCCACCTCCTCAGAGTGAACGCTCTTAAGAATATGCAGCACACAGTCACACAAGCCCGGCATACACGGTTCCATCCACCACATCCAGAGCATTCAGTTAATAAAAAAATAAATAAAAATAAAAGAAAGCAGCAGAATGAATCAGTCCAATTAACACAGCAGCACTTACATGCAACTTCATAGGATGAGCCTACAGTCGCTGGTTTAATTATAGTGTGTGTTTATGCGTGTGAGGAAGGCAGTGGTGTTATTGTGGATGCGGAAGGATGTGCATGGAAGCTAATTTGGTGTCACTGATATGTAAGGAACTAAACTCTGTGCTTGAAAACCCCTTGTTTTACGTTAAAAGCTATTCCATAAAATGATTTCATGGTTTCTGTGCATAATAATGTGACAGTATGCGCTTCATTATATCACATATATCACATATATATATATATATATATATATATATATATTACATAGCGCGAATGATGGGGTGGGTGGTAATACCCTCAAAAATATCATAATGTTTGGGGATACTCATGCAATAATTATATATAAAACAAACCACCCACTCCACACATGGAGCAGAAGTTCAGGGCGCAGGAACGGGCCGGTTGATGCGAGAGGTCAGAGGAGAATGGCCAGACTGGTTCAAGCTGCCAGAAGTCTCCGGTAACAGAAATAAAAAAAACTCTCTAGAACCACGGTGAGCAGAAAGCATCTCAGAACACACAACCTGAAAGATGTTGAAGGGAATGCGCTACAACCCACATCGGGTTTCACTCCTGGCAGCCAAAACCAGGAATCTGAGGTGACAGGACGCACAGGCTCACCAAAACTAGACAGATCCAGATTGAAACTAGGTAGCAAATTGAGTATCCTCTACTAAATGTAGACTAAATTATAACCTTCACATTTTCAGTGGAACAATACACGTTCAGTTCCACAGTTCCAGCTCTTCTCAATCGCAAGCTAGTAATCAAATCATCTGCATTACTGAAGCTAATGTAGGGGCTAAGTTGGCACGGCATTCGTCATACATTTGCAACGAAGCTGTCTGCGAGAATCTTTCCATCTTGGGACGTTGTCCCTTGGGTCTAACTTCTTAACGAGCCACTTAATTCCATCCTTTTCCACTGCTTGGCTTTGGCCCTTAACGACCCAAAACCTGGCTTTCGTCATTTCATTCTACCACTTCCTTTTTTTAAACACCTCTTCCTTCAGTGTTCTCAGATTCACGCAATGTCTTACGCTCGTCATACTCACGTGGGTGCCGTTGTTTTAGGGGGTGAATGAAATCGACGTGTTTCACTGTATTTTTAGACATTTTGCAGATCTGTCACGTGTCTGGAGTTCTGACCTCCTGTATCCGAAAAGACTTCCACGCTGCACGCTCGTTTAGGAACCAATTCACTCTCAGCGCCAGCT
>CM022780.1:9699237-9749237 GCA_012411365.1 Ameiurus melas | reverse complement strand
CCTCTCCTCTCTTCTCCTCTCCTCTCTTCTCCTCTCCTCTATTCTCTTCTCTTCTCTTCTCCTCTCCTCTCTTCTCCTCTCCTCTATTCTCTTCTCCTCTCTTCTCCTCTCCTCTCTTCTCCTCTCCTCTCTTCTCTTCTCCTCTCTTCTCCTCTCCTCTCTTCTCTTCTCCTCTCCTCTCTTCTATTCTCCTCTCTTCTCTTCTCCTCTCTTCTCCTCTCCTCTCTTCTCCTCTCCTCTCTTCTCTTCTCCTCTCTTCTCCTCTCCTCTCTTCTCTTCTCTTCTCCTCTCCTCTCTTCTCCTCTCCTCTCCTCTCTTCTCCTCTCCTCTCTTTTCCTCTCCTCTCCTCTCTTCTCTCTCTTCTCTTCTCCTCTCTTCTCTTCTCCTCTCTTCTCTTCTCTTCTCTTCTCTTCTCTTCTCTCTTCTCTTCTCTTCTCTTCTCTTCTCTTCTCTTCTCTTCTCTTCTCCTCTCCTCTCCTCTCCTCTCCTCTCTTCTCTTCTCTTCTCCTCTCTTCTCTTCTCTTCTCCTCTCCTTTCTTCTCTTCTCCTCTCCTCTCTTCTCCTCTCCTCTCTTCTCTTCTCCTCTCTTCTCTTCTCCTCTCTTCTCCTCTCCTCTCTTCTCCTCTCTTCTCTTCTCTTCTCTTCTCTTCTCTTCTCTTCTCTCTTCTCTTCTCTTCTCCTCTCTTCTCTTCTCCTCTCCTCTCTTTTCTTCTCTTCTCTTCTCCTCTCTTCTCCTCTCTCTCTCTTCTCCTCTCTTCTCTTCTCTTCTCTTCTCCTCTCTTTTCTTCTCTTCTCTTCTCCTCTCCTCTCTTCTCTTCTCTTCTCTTCTCTTCTCTTCTCTTCTCTTCTCTTCTCTTCTCTTCTCTTCTCTTCTCTTCTCTTCTCTTCTCTTCTCTTCTCCTCTCTTCTCCTCTCTTCTCTTCTCTTCTCTTCTCCTCTCCTCTCCTCTCTTCTCCTCTCTTCTCCTCTCTTCTCTTCTCCTCTCCTCTCTTCTCCTCTCTTCTCCTCTCTTCTCCTCTCCTCTCTTCTCTTCTCTTCTCCTCTCTTCTCTTCTCCTCTCTTCTCCTCTCTTCTCCTCTCCTCTCCTCTCTTCTCCTCTCTTCTCTTCTCCTCTCTTCTCTTCTCCTCTCTTCTCCTCTCTTCTCTTCTCCTCTCTTCTCTTCTCTTCTCTTCTCTTCTCTCTTCTCCTCTCTTCTCTTCTCTTCTCTTCTCTTCTCTTCTCTTCTCTTCTCTTCTCTTCTCTTCTCTTCTCTTCTCTTCTCTTCTCTTCTCCTCTCTTCTCCTCTCTTCTCTTCTCTTCTCTTCTCCTCTCCTCTCCTCTCTTCTCCTCTCTTCTCCTCTCTTCTCTTCTCCTCTCCTCTCTTCTCCTCTCTTCTCCTCTCTTCTCCTCTCCTCTCTTCTCTTCTCCTCTCCTCTCTTCTCCTCTCTTCTCTTATCCTCTCTTCTCCTCTCTTCTCCTCTCCTCTCCTCTCTTCTCCTCTCTTCTCTTATCCTCTCTTCTCTTAGACTCTCTTCTCCTCTCTTCTCTTCTCCTCTCTTCTCTTCTCCTCTCTTCTCTTCTCTTCTCTTCTCCTCTCCTCTCTTCTCCTCTCTTCTCTTATCCTCTTTTCTCCTCTCTTCTCTTCTCTTCACCTCTCCTCTCTTTTCTCCTCTCTTTTCTTCTCTTCTCTTCTCCTCTCCTCTCTTCTCCTCTCTTCTCTTCTCTTCTCTTCTCTTCTCTTCTCTTCTCTTCTCTTCTCTTCTCTTCTCTTCTCTTCTCTTCTCTTCTCCTCTCTTCTCCTCTCTTCTCTTCTCCTCTCCTCTCTTCTCTTCTCTTCTCTTCTCTTCTCTTCTCTTCTCTTCTCTTCTCTTCTCCTCTCCTCTCCTCTCTTCTCCTCTCTTCTCTTAGACTCTCTTCTCCTCTCTTCTCTTCTCCTCTCTTCTCTTCTCTTCTCTTCTCCTCTCTTCTCTTCTCTTCTCTTCTCTTCTCTTCTCTTCTCTTCTCTTCTCTTCTCCTCTCTTCTCCTCTCTTCTCTTATCCTCTTTTCTCCTCTCTTCTCTTCTCTTCACCTCTCCTCTCTTTTCTCCTATCTTTTCTCTTCTCCACTCATCTTTTCTCTTCTCCTCTTCTCTCTCTTCTCTTCTCTTTTCTTTTCTGTTTTCTTCTCCTCTCCTCTTTTCTCTTCTCCTCTCCTCTCTCTTCTCTTTTCTTTTCTATTTTATTCTCCTCTTCTCTCCTCTCCTCTTTTCTCCTCTCCTCATTTTGCTTCTCTTCTCCTCTCTCTTCTCTTTTCTTTTCTATTTTATTCTTTTCTCCTCCTCTCCTCTCCTCTCTTTTCCTCTCCACTACTCTTTTCTTTTCTCCTCTCAGTATTTCTTTTCTCTTCTACTCTCCTCTCTTTTCCTCTCCTCTTTTCTCTTCCCTTCTCCTCTCCTCTCTTCTCCTCTCCTCCTCTCTGTTCTCTTCACTTCTCCTCTCCCCTCTCCTCTCCTCTCTGCCCTGGTTTCCTTTCCTCTGTTCATATGTTCAGCGTTACTGTTTATTTTTGAACTGCAAGTGTCACAAGGAGACTCCTCTTCATCTGCACTACTTTCACTGTCATTACACGACTCTGCCTTTCCTCCTCTCCTGTTCCTTCTCTCCAATAAGAGCCAAATAGTGTGAAAGTGTGTTTGTGAGCGGACCGGTAGCGGAAAAAGAGATGTTGTATAATCATTCAAAGAAACGATTAAAATAAAATCGAGAGAATGACAGAAGTCTCAGCATTGTTCTGTTTTCGTTTGTTAATTTGGTTTTAGCCCCCACACCCAACCCAGATCGTATGTGCTGAATCATGCTTCTGCTCCCGAGTGACCACGCGTGATACGCTCCTTAACATCCCACCTTTGTCTACCGAGACATGAGCCTTTATTATCTCTGGTTTCCACCTTCACCTGTGCAAATCAATATACTGCACTGCATTACAGGCTCAGCTGAAGCAAGCTGATTAGATGCGAGGTTTCAGTCGTCACTGCTGGAGATGATTAGAAATGTTCTTTCTTTTCAAATGACTGAAAAGCTGAAATGGAACAGTTTTCGAATTCAGCAGATACGGCTGAATGTCAGATATAGTGTAATATAGTTCAAATTGTATGAACGAATGAGGTTTGGGTCAAAGTCTTTGTAATTAGCGCTAACTCTGTGAGTCATGGTTTAACCCGAGAGACTGAGAGAAAGAGTGAAAGACAAGGAGTCAGATAAGGAAGCGAGAGAGACAAGCGGATGTGTAGGCACTGTAGTGCTTTTAGTTTCTGACCAGAGAGATTGCTACGGTCGATTATTTACGTTTTAGGAGCTTACTTTGAGAGCCTCAGCTCTGTTTGTTGGTTGAGTCCCGTTCTGTGTCCCTGAGCGCCACAAGAGCAGCATTACACGGAGCATTTCAGATCTAAGGATGCTTTTGTACCTATGTGCAGGACGTTATAATCGGAGCCGTCATCTGTTGCTTTGGTAATATTTATTCAACTAGATGGAGGTCAGGAGGGAGGGAGAGTCAGGTGAATATTTCTGTAAAGAACTGAAAGACGTGTGTGGGTTTCAAAGCAACGTGCGTACACACATTTCCACACACGCAGATATCCAGATAAAAAGGATGGCCTTGCATCTCATCGTTCTCGTCCTCTTCTCCTTCTTCTCTTCCCTCTCGTTTGTTTCATGGTCTTTGTCTCTCTCTAAACTCAACCCCAGTGTCTCCGATATCATCTGATCTGTCTCGGTCCATCAGTCGTCCTCTGCAACTCTTTCTGTGTTGCCTCTGCTCGTAGTTTTCACTCGTGCCCAAGTCAGAGGCGGTTTCTTACTCACGGTCTGATGTTCTGGGGCAGTTCTAAAGAGCTTTGTTGAAATGGGAAGTGAGTTCAGTCATGAGTGCTGGCAAAGCAACTCTCTCTCTCTCTCTCTCTCTCTGTTTCTCTCTCCACCTTCACCCTCCACCCCAGGGTCACTTGATGATTTACATGCAGTTGCATCAGAGAAATGTAGACATGAGCTGACTTCTGCTATCGCAAACCCACGTTTCTCTCTAACTCGTCTCTCTCTTTGCCCTCCCCCTCCAACTTTCCGTCTCTCTCCCACCTCTCTCTTTGTCTGTCAGCAGTTGGAGAGGAAGGACAGCCAGGGAAGCTCTCAGCACAGCGTGTGCAGCCACCGCAGCACCCACACAGATTCACCGGCCCGCGCCGTACCTGCTGTGCCCCCTGTGCCCACTGAGACGCTGGCAGCTCCGCCCCCGGTGCCACCTCCTCCGACCCAGCCCCTGCCAAGCTTGCCCCCGTTGGAGCCGCCCACCAATGGCACCCTTCAGAAGAAACCAGATCCTTTCAAGATCTGGGCGCAATCCAGGAGCATGTACGAGAGCCGAAGTGAGTCACGTGAACACGGTGAAAGCACAACTATATCACTAGTGGCCATTTTGTCTGTAATAACTTATTACCTCACGAGTTCCGTTTTCAATTCTTCCTCGCTATAATTTCCCTCAGAAGTCCGAAGTATGGACGAAAGCGTGTGAAGTATTTGCACTCTCTGAAGTATTTCTCTTAGTTTCTTTTAGGCTGAAGAACATGCACAGTCTTGACATGTCTTCATCAGTCAGTCTCGTTTATTTCACGCTCAGATCAGAAGGATGAAGTAGATGTCTTGTCACAGATCAGTCCAGAGCTTCTTTATGAGATAATTCTCTGTTCTACCGTCACTGTGTAAGTAAACAGGCAGAGAGATCATCCGTCACAGTTTTAGAACCATTGCACTTGAATTAGACCTCATTTCTCTGTGATATTGTAACGTACCAGGTCTTGCCACATGAAGTATAATACCTTCTTCTTCAAATATAGTGTCTTGTTTAACGCTGCATCTAGCATATCTCTATGCGAACCAAGGTGGAATATTAGATTAGATTTCATTATTTGTTTTAAACATACTTTCTGTGCCGAACGGCAGTTTATGACTCCGTATGTACTTTTACTGTCTCTGGTTAATCATTCTGTGGCCGGATAAGCAGTCAGAGCTTCTGATACGAGAACATAAACACACAGTAATCTTGCCGTTCAAGTTGTGAAAACATTCCAAGCTGGAATCCAGACATAGACGCGCTTTTCCGTCTTTTTACATGGACCAGGTAATGGCAGTGGAAGCGAGATCAAATCCTTGGAAATATCCTAAATCTGTCGGTAGATAACTAAGCAAAGTGCTCTCGTGCGTAACATGACGCTGTAATGACACTTAGCTTTCACGGCGAATGTAATCATACAATTTCACTCTCACATCACAACTGCCATCTCTGGAGAGAGAAGATTAACATCTTCTTCCCATCTATTAATATGAGTTCACAGACGCCCATGATGAGTGATGACAGGAGGAAAGAGGAAGCCCATCCTTCTCACACAGAGAGCAGGGTCAATTGTGCTCCTCGTTATTCACTCTTGTGGCGTTTTCTGTCACGCCACCCGTTAGAGCCGGTTTTGCCCTGTTAAAAACAGCACCGTGTCACGATTTGTGAAATCTGAGCTCGGAGAAAATATTAATCACAAGAGTGAAAACCCCAGAGATGGGTCTTTTATGTGGAATGTCATTTGAATGTAGCAAATTATGAACTTACTAGTATGGCACATTAACACAGGAAAATATTCTCCGGAGATGTGTATGTTAGTAAATAGTATAGTATAGTAAATATCCTACGGTTGTGTAGTAAATGTAATGTGTTGATCTTTGCCGTTTCTGACATGGTATGTAGGTATATGGTATATAAGCAAGACTGTAGGGTCTTATTTTGGGTAGAAATTAATATTCTGTCTGTGTGCTTGTTTTTACGAGATACATTTTTGATATAGAATCTACTAATGAGGTCTCATAACTGCCCACTCTTGCTCTCTCTCTCTCTCTCTCTCTCTCTCTCTCTCTCTCTCTCTTTCTTTCTGTAACTCTTTTATACATTATGTATGACCCTTTTTCACGTCCTCCCACACATCGGTAGAGATGATATGAGAAGCGTGGCTCAACTCTTAAGATTTGATGAAATCTTGTGTCTTATGCATGGCTATTCATTGCAGTAGTGTATTACAGCAAAATAGCTGGTTACAAATATAAAAAATCTGATCTGCTTTCTGTTCAGTAATCCCTCCGTGGTAAACACCGAGCTGGAGTGTTAAAGGTGGATATGTGTGGTTATGTCACTAAGAAGTACCAGCGTTATAGATGAGGATTCGTTTATTAATTGTGGTCAATTGGAAAGGCAGTGCGTAGGAGGAGATGTTTTCCTTTATATACAGTGTGCCACTCGTGTTGTCTGCGAAAGAGTTCTGAAAACTTAAAGCGTGCACTCTGTTATCTATAATTCATTGTAGCTCTTTCTCAGCTCAGGTCAGATTAAGTTCAGCTGTGTGTGTGTGTGTGTGTGTGTGTGTGTGTGTGTGTGTGTGTGTGTGTGTGCGCGCATGTATGTTTTGCATGACAGATTGTTCAGAAATAGCAGCATTTGGTGCCTTCCGAGTGTCCACCGATGCTGCCAACACCCAGTCAGGCCTGTTAAACGATCGACGAGGAGCAGCTAGGACAGTTAAACGATCGACGCTGGGTTTTGGGGCGTCGGCCAGGCGCTTTAGACAAGCTCTTTAAACGACTCGTGCTGAGCCTCCTGCGGGGGCCGTTTTGCTGTTTGTCCGTGTGGAAACTTGTGCCTTGCATTCTGATTGGCTTAGATCCTGCCCGTTTTGCTCATTGTGAGGCCTGATTGGACCAGATAAAGGCCAGGGGCAGGCTAATGAGATGTGGGAACTGGGACCCATCTGCTGAACCTTTGTCCACCTCACAGATATTCACACACGTGTTTCTGAATCAGTGCCAGTTTAATTCCCCTACCGGCCTGGCATTCTTACACTTTTGGACTGGAGTCCCTTTCTCACCTTCCCAATGTGCCCAGTCATACAAGTCCATTAATGTATTTGTCCTCTTCATGAATGATGATAGGAATACGTGGTAATTGTGCTTTTATTGGAAAAAGTAAAAGAGATAAACATATTTTCAGGATAGAAACGCTACACCAACCATGAGTATTTCATATACAGTATCTCACAAAAGTAAGTACACCCCTCACATTTTTGTAAATATTTGATGATATCTTTTCATGTGACGACACTGAAGAAATGACACTGTGCTACAATGTAAAGTAGTGAGTGTACAGCTTGTGTAACAGTGTCAATTTGCTGTCCCCTCAAAATAACTCAACACACAGACATTAATGTCTAAACCGCTGGCAATAAAAGTGAGTACACCCCTAAGTGAAAATGTCCAAATTGGGCCCAAAGTGTCAATATTTTTTGTGGGCACCATTATTTTCCAGCACTGCCTTAACCATCTAGGGCATGGATTCACCAGAGCTTCACAGGTTGCCACTGGAGTCCTCTTCCACTCCTTCATGATGAGATCACGGAGCTGGTGGATGTTAGAGACCTTGTGCTCCTCCACCTTCCATTTGAGGATGCCCCACAGAGATAGGGTTTAGGTGTGGAGACGTGCTTGGCCAGTCCATCACCTTCACCCTCAGCTTCTTTAGCAAGGCCGTGGTCATCATCATGCTGGAATACTGCCCTGCGGTCCTCACCTGGATGCTGCCACACACGCTTGACTCCATCTGAACCAAATAAGTTTGCCTTGGTCTCATCAGACAACAGGACATGGTTGCAGTAATCCATGTCCTTAGTCTGCTTGTCTTCAGCAAACCTTTTGCGGACTTTCTTGTGCATCATCTTTAGAAGTAGCTTCCTTCTGGGACGACAGCTATGCAGACCAATTTGATGCAGTGTGCGGCGTATGGTCTGAGCACTGACAGGCTGACCCCCCACCCCTTCAACCTCTGCAGCAATGCTGGCAGCACTCATACGTCTATTTCCCAAAGACAACCTCTGGATATGACACTGAGCACGTGCACTCAACTTCTTTGGTGGACCATGGCGAGGCCTGTTCTGAGTGGAACCTGTCCGGTTAAACTGCTGTATGGTCTTGGCCACCGTGCTGCAGCTCAGCGTCAGGGTCTTGGCAATCTTCTTATAGTCTAGGCCATCTTTATGTAGAGCACCAATTTCAGATCCTCAGAGATTTCTTTGCCATGAGGTGCCATGTTGAACTTCCAGTGACCAGTATGAGGGAGTGTGAGAGTGATGACACCAAATTTAACACACCTGCTCCCCATTCACACCTGAGACCTTGTAACACTAACAAGTCACATGACACCGGGGAGGGAAAACGGCTAATTGGGCCCAATTTGGACATTTTCACTTAGGGGTGTACTCACTTTTATTGCCAGCGGTTTAGACATTAATGGCTGTGTGTTGAGTTATTTTGAGGGGAGAGCAAATTTACACTGTTACACAAGCTGTACACTCACTACTTTACATTGTAGCAAAGTGTCATTTCTTCAGTGTTGTCACATGAAAAGATATAATCAAATATTTACAAAAATGTGAGGGGTGTACTTACTTTTGTGAGATACTGTATATGAAATACTCATGGTTGGTTTATTATAAAGCTATTACAAACAGCTTTCTATTCTAGCTTTGTTTTCAGTTCTCCACCTCCATGTCTTCCTCTCTGACCTCATTTTAGGATCTCTAGCGAGACAGAGAAGATATGCATTAGGGTATGTGTGTTTGAGAGTGAGAGCAAAAAATAGCAATTGAAGGAACAAGGAGTGTGCACATGCGTCTGCAGGACTGGAAAGCCTTTATTGTGTTATTTTCAATATACATGTTTGTATGTGTTGCGAAATAAAGCCTTACATGTTGAGCTTGTTTTGAGTGTGCCTCAGGTGTACAGCGCATCCGGAAAGTATTCACAGCGCTTCACTTTTCCCACAGTTTGTTGTGTTACAGTCTTATTCCAAATTGGATTAAATTCTTTATTTGCCTCAAAATTCTACAAACAATACCCCATAATGACAACATGAAAGAAGTTTGTTTGAAATCTTTACAAATTTATTAAAAATAAAATACAAAAAAGCACGTGTACATAAGTATTCACAGCCTTTGCCATGACACTCAACATTGAGCTCAGGTGCACCCTGTTTCCACTGATCATCCTTGAGATGTTTCTCCAACTTGATTGGAGTCCACCTGTGGTAAATTCTGTTGATTGGACATGATTTGGAAAGGCACACACCTGTCTATATAAAAGGTCCCACAGTTAACAATGCATTTCAGAGCACGAACTCCATGAAGTCCAAGGAATTGTCTGGAGACCTCCGAGACAGGATTGTTTCTAGGCACAGATCTGGGGAAGGGTACAGAAACATTTCTGCAGCATTGAAGGTCCCAGTGAGCACAGTGACCTCAATCATCCGTAAATGGAAGAAGTTTGGAACCAGCAGGAATCTTCCTAGAGCTGACCGCCCGGCCAAACTGAGCGATCGGGGGAGAAGGGCCTTAGTGACTCTGACAGAGCTCCAGCGTGTCTCTGTGGAGAGAGGACAACCTTCCAGAAGAACAACCATCTCTGCAGCACTCCACCAATCAGGCCTGAATGGTAGAGTGGCCAGACGGAAGCCGCTCCTCTGTAAAAGGCACATGACAACCCGTCTGGAGTTTGCCAAAAGGCACCAGAAGAACTCGCAGACCAAGACAAAGATTGACTCTCTGGCCTGAATGGCAGGGGTCATGTCTGGAGCAATCCAGGCACCACTCATCACCTGGCCAATACCATCCCTACAGTGAAGCATGCTGGTGGCAGCATCATCCTGTGGGGATGTTTTTCAGCGGCAGGAACTGGGAGACTAGTCAGAATCAAGGGAAAGATGAATGCAGCAATGTAATGTACAGAGACATCCTTGATGAAAACCTGCCCCAGAGCACTTTGAACCTCAGACTGGGGCGAAGGTTCATCTTCCAACAGGACAACGACCCTAAACACACAGCCAAGATAATGAAGGAGTGGCTACAGGACAACTCTGTGAACGTCCTTGAGTGACCCAGCCAGAGACCAGACTTGAACCCGATTGAACATCTCTGGAGAGATCTGAAAATGGCTGTGCACCGACGCCCTTCATCCAACCTGATGGAGCTTGAGAGGTCCTGCAAAGAAGAATGGGAGAAACTGCCCAAAAATAGGTGTGCTGAGCTTGTAGCATCAAACTCAAAAAGACTTGAGGCTGTAATTGGTGCCAAAGATGCTTCACCAAAGTATTGAGCAAAGGGTGTGAATACTTATGTACATGTGCTTTTTTTGTTTTTTATTTTTAATAAATTTGTAGTAAAGATTTCAAACAAACTTCTTTCATGTTGTCATTATGGGGTATTGTTTGTAGAATTTTGAGGAAAATAATGAATTTAATCCATTTTGGAATAAGACTGTAACACAACAAACTGTGGGAAAAGTGAAGCGCTGTGAAGACTTTCCGGATGCACTGTAAGTGGAATTTGTTTTTCTGTTTTTTATATATATATTATATATATATATATATATATATCTTTTAGATTTTTCTGTTGTCTTAAATCCATCCCTTTGGTTCTTCCCTTTTGAATTGGAGTGCATATTGACAGTATTTAATACTGGCTTATTCAATTATTCATTCATCAATTACGGATTGTATATTTTAGTGCCGGATTCTCAAGAACAAGACATCTTTCTCTGGAGAAAAGACACAGGATTCGGCTTCAGGATCCTTGGCGGGAATGAACCTGGAGAACCGGTGCGATGCTCACACACTTTTCTGTTGCATAAATCTACGGACCCGTACTGTCTTACTTAGAAACTAATTAGAATTCAACGCCAACACATGTTATTTCCACAGCTTTCAAAATAGCACCCTTGTTCAAAGAGGGATCGATAGTCTGATTTTTTTTGTCCAGACATGCCCAAAGTATATGTGCAATGTGTTTATGGCCACGCGCCTAGCTAATACTTAACATAGCATATTTATTTGATTGACCGATCTCATAATAGAGAGTGTGTTATTTACACAGAGGCTAATACTGTGTGCGTGTGTGTTTTATCAATGTATTAGATCTACATTGGCCACATAGTGAAGTACGGCGCGGCGGACGAGGATGGACGCCTGCGCTCTGGGGATGAGCTGATATGTGTGGACGGAACAGCCGTGGTGGGCAAATCCCACCAGCTGGTGGTGCAGCTCATGCAGCAGGCAGCAAAGCAGGGCCACGTCAATCTCACAGTCCGGCGCAAAACAAGCTACGGAGGTACTCGCACATATTCAAAAATACACACACCAGCTTCCAGGTAGATCCGTTTTCATTTCATTTAGTTTGGCTTGAACTGAAGACAGAAAAAGAAAAAAAGTTCAAATGTGATGCAAGTACTCAGTATTATGACAGATTCATACATATAAAAGGTAGATACACTCAGTTGCCAGTTCATTAGGTACACCCAGCTTATTCCTACACGTAAGTACACCCATCATATAGGTCATTTTATATGAATATAGTTATTGACTGGTAGCAAAACTGTTGTTGTACACAATTTGTCAGCTCTCATCTACTTTGTCCATCAAGACCAGCCAGATATTATTTAGGTGACGGATCATTTTCAGCACAGCAGTTACTTTTACATTGACGGGGATTTTACGTACAGTTCTTAATGGTGCCATCGTGCTGAACGCCCAGTTCTGACTGGGCAGAAGGTTTCGATTCATTTTCTCTGACAGACGTTCCCCGGCTGCAAGGTCTATGTTTATGCGCTTGATCTAATACATTATCATGTCACAGGACTTAGACATGGACCTTACACATAGCGGACCCTCCACATAAGCAGATTCATAATGTGTATTCGTTGATCTGGTGTAGTTTTCTGTGAATCAACGTTTATGATAAAGAATTTATGAAAGGGGTCTGAGCTTTGCAACTTTAAGAGGTAAAGCTTTAAGTTTCCTGACACTTCAAAGAGGAAAAAAGAGTGAGGGCCAGTGAGGGAACAGCTGTTTATAGCTGTGATGACAGGAACTAACTTATTTCTGGATGTTCCACAGCATTAAACATAACTATAGATGAATGAAAGGTTGGTGTTGGGTTATAGTTAATGTTGGCTTGTTGCTGTGGTATAATATGTATTACACTTTAAAACATGCTGTTACTGGAAAATAATCAACTTCTGGCTGGTAAAGTTAACATCTGCTTTGTGTCAGGGCCGCAACACACCACCTTTGTTGATTATTTACTTACGATAGCCGATGATATCGTTCCATTGCTGCTTCTCTGTTGTGTCATCTAAGATTGCGTAGTGAAATAGTAATACGGTTCTAATGTCAGTTCTTTCATCTCAATCTTTTGTGTGCAGTGTGTAAGGGTGAGGGAGACGTGCCTCCGTCCCCCGCCTCGTCTCACCACAGCAGCACTCAAGCACCATCTCTGACTGAAGAGAAGCGCACGCCACAGGGCAGCCAGAACTCCTTGAACACAGTCAGCTCGGGCTCAGGCTCCACCAGTGGCATTGGCAGCGGTGGTGGAGGAGGAAGCGGCAGTGCCGTGGTGCCCGCCATGGTGCCCGCAGTACCCACAGCCCTACAGCCGTACGACGTAGAGATCCAGAGGGGCGAGAACGAGGGCTTCGGCTTTGTCATTGTCTCCTCCGTGTCACGGCCTGATGCCGGCACTACATTTGGTAAGAGCATGTTGCGCGTGAGTGTGTGCTTCACTTATATACGGCGCATATAGTCCGTCCTCATCGCACATTCCACTTTCTCAGCGCGGGCAGAACTGCTGTTTACCAACTGCATTTCATAGCTGTCCACAGCACTTATGTAAATCTATGGGTGATGAAATCATGTCAATTAGATAGCGTTAGTTTAGAGATGGAGAGCGAAAGTGTGTGTCTGTGGTGTGTGCATGTGTTGCTGCAGTGTCACCACAAGGTCTCGCTGATGATCCAACGACCCTCACACTTCTGTTGAGAATCGTAATGATCTCATTATCATAAGCTGAATCAAAGTTCATTGATGAGTGTTCGAATGGGCCGCAGCAGATGCTGTGTGTCTGCATAGGGTCTGTGCTATGGGACTGCTGTGTGTGTGTGTGTGTGGTCATACAAGGCACATTGAAAAGTATTGCATGATGCACTTGACTTAAACACATGTTGGGGCTTAAGTAAGTATAAATGACAAAAAAAGAAAAATAGCACTGTGAGACCGTGTGTGTGTGTGTACGCGTGTACGCGTGTAAACGCGTCAAGAAGTTCCGCTGACACAAGTGATATTCTGATTAGATTTGTTTTACATGTCAGTAGTTTTACATGTCTTCCACCACACACATGCACACAGAAACACTCCTGTAACCATGATTTACTCCTCTACACCTCCTCGCCCACTCTTATACATCAACCAGCTGTTTGGTTTAAAGGTATGCATGCACAGAGCATTAAAATTAAAAATGCACGCCTCTCTACAGCGTTGGGGGATGAGAGCTCTGGTCCACCGAATAATGACTTCCAGTGATTTGGCTCTTGCTACCGGCTTAATGACATGTCCAATCAACTGTAGCCTGATTGGACTAGACCGTATAATCGGATGATGAGTGATATGAGTGGAGTTGGCTTGATTAATTGGTGAATTAATTCTGTTCTTCCATTTTTCTCCCCTTTCTCCCTTTTTCTCTGCCTCTTCAACCTCGGGAAAACAAATGATGGCCTCTGTCTCAAACTGCACCTTTCTATTCATCGATCTGTTCCTGTAACTTTGGTTCTTCATCACTGTGTGCCTTTCTGTCCTCTATCACATGCGAACACACACACACACACACACACACACACACACACACACACACACACACACACCTGTTGATGCAGCGGCTGGAAATGCATGTGTGGCCATGCCCCATAAAATAGGGCGGATCATCGAGGCCAGTCCGGCGGATCGCTGTGGGAAACTGAAAGTGGGAGATCGCATCCTCGCTGTCAACAGCTGCTCCATAACCAACAAATCCCACTCAGACATCGTCAACCTGATCAAAGAGGCTGGGAACACGGTCACACTGCGCATCATCCCAGGAGACGGTGGGTTTTAAACCATGCGTTATCATGTTTACCGAGCTACTGAAGCACACATGTCCACTTTCATTAGGGAAACAATGAACCCAAACTTCATATGCAGAACGGTCCGTTCGGTCTAAATAGGAGAACTGATTTTAGTTACTGTAATCTAAGTAAGTTGTGTACTCAAACGAGATTAATGAATTCTTCCCTAAAATAACTTATTTAAAGACAGCCTGAAATCAGACATGACTTTTTCCCTTGCTAGCTCGAATCGTTGGTCAGATTTTGCATGATTAACTATACTAACAGCTTAACAAAAACCCCAAATTACTTTTTGCCTGTAATCTTTTACTAAAGTGTATTACAGACATTTTCACGCTTCTGAGTGGCGTCTGACGTTGGACTATGCCACAGTGATAATCAGACACACAAAAGAAAATAGAGGCTAATCAGCAAGCACTTTTCCAGAAGGCCAATTTTCAAGCAATAGTGTAATCATAGTGTAGTTTTAGAAATGTAGCTCGGTTTAATTTGTAGTAATTGGCAGTTAACTTGTTGTTTCAGGTTGTTTCCACCTGAAACTACTGATTAATGGTTGTAATATTTTCATTTTCTAACAGTAATCTTCAACTCCCAGACCAGCCCCCCCCCTAACCTCCCTCCCCCCAACCCCATCCGCTCATGACTTATTATAATGATGGTCATTAAAATAAATGAGTTCCTCAAGCTGTTGTTATGGTGATGTAATGATGCCACCTGTAAGGCCCTGATGTCACTACAGCATCTCAGCACTGGAACTGAAGCGAATCCGCCTGCCAAGAACCACGTCTTTTACTTTGGAACATGAACGTAAACGTGGAAACAAGCTATCCGAGTCCCGATGTAGATCTCATATCGTTCTGGATCTCATTCTGTCAGGGTTTGCGGAAATGACGCAACGTTCAACACTGCTGTATTAGATAATGATATATTCTTGTTTAGATTGCTCTGTTAATCCTGCTTCAGAAGAGTCAGACTGATTATAATTCTGACCCTAATTTAACACACTGGGGTCTAATATACAGAGTTGTTTCATTCGAAGGCAGATGTGTATGTAGAACCTTTCCAAATCTGCTTCGGTTTCATTGCTGACAACCTTATCTAGTGCAGCGTCGTGTTATTAAGCGAAATCAAAAAAAGGAAAATGTCAAGAGCGTACATTCCTATTTGTAGGTAAAGAAATAGAGAAATTTAGACGTACATGATCATTCAAGCAGCACAGCAGTGCAGCGCGTGGAGTCTGCTGATTAGCTGAGTGCAAACATCTGTCGACCAGTAAGAGCGTGTGTGCACTGTCGTTCAACTCTGCCCAGCTTTTAAATGTCTCTGTGAGAATGAGAGAAGAGGGCATGCTGCACCGCATGAACAAATTTTAGCTGTAGGATTGTTGACTGCACACACAAACACACACACGCAAAGAGGATGGCAGTTTGTGTTAAAGACTATGACAAGAGCAGCTATTTTTATCCCTGTCACCACAGGGAAATAGAGAGGGAGAGACCGCAGGAGAGAACTTATTGCAGGGTACCAGAGCAAGGGGAGACAGAGTGTGTGTAGGGAATCATGGAAACAGAGGGAATTGCAATAGGAGAGAAAAATTCCGAGCTCAGACCTGAAGTCTGTGAATGAGTAATCATCAAAAAAAATGTATTCATTCATCTTTTAAAACCAGATTTGTTTTGTCATGGACTCATCGAGGCCTTTTCTTTTTCTTATTTGTGGAGTGAATTTATGTAGCTTGAAGGTTGCTAACTCCGTTTAAGTAAGTTGTTTGATACTCACATGTCATAGTCTCCCCGGTGACGTGAATTTATGTCTCTCTAAAACGAAGAATCTTCAAATGCCGCCCTGCTGACTAATGCCGAGAAGATTGCCACAATCACCACCACACACACACCTCAAAGCAGCAGTGAGTCCAGGTGAGTGGGAAATCATACGCATTGCCCCACGCGTATCTGAATCAAATTACATTCATGGCTACAAAACACGACACACACACATATGCACACACACTCACACAATATTCATACTTATGGAGTATTTTTGTTAGATTTTAAGCTGAATGATTGGCTGCTTTATGGTTGTGTATATAGTTATCCATCTTTATTTCCTTACAGAAACAACAAATCAAAACAGGCTCCGCCCCAACCTGGAACACAAATGTCTCATCAGGTAAGTGATACACTTCTCTCCCATGTGCTGATCTGAGCTGTGCCTTTGTTTGGTCCTGTAGTATTAAGGCTGATGTTGGCAGGAAACCTGTGTTGAATTAATTATTCATTAGCAAAACACAAACTATTGGAGTAACTTCAGGAAGAACGGTGTTCAGCCCTCCAGTACAGTTCCAGAGACATGTAGAATCTATACTAATGTGCATATTGCCCTTTCTCTATGTAACTCATATACACTGAAATGTTGTTTCTATGGGAACATGGTGCAAAACATAATGCAGGAGCTTTCTGTTTGCATAAAGTGCATATACAGATACTGCAAATACACAACAGTGTGAGATATAATACATAGAACAGTGCAAAATATAGAGTTAATACTCAGGACATTAATTCATAGGAAAAATACATGGGATAGTACATGCTATCTAGCAGAACAGTATAGGAGTTAAATACTGGTCTGTAACATTGTAGACTTTACCCTAGTGGTGTGAAACATATGACCTGCTGGCTGCGACCTGTAGGTGTTGTTATTGATGTGTTGAGAAGTGTCTTGATTAGTCCAGGTGGGTGTTGGGAAGGGTCTGGATTAGTCCAGGTGCATGTTGAGAAGGTTCATGATTAGTACAGGTGGGTGTTGGGAAGGGTCTGGATTAGTCCAGGTGCATGTTGAGAAGGTTCATGATTAGTCCAGGTGGGTGTTGGGAAGCGTCTGGATTAGTTCAGGTTGATGTTGAGAAGGTTCATGATTAGTACAGGTGGGTGTTGGGGAGGGTCTGGATTAGTTCAGCTTGATGTTGAGAAGGTTCATGATTAGTACAGGTGGGTGTTGGGAAGGGTCTGGATTAGTTCAGGTTGATGTTGAGAAGGTTCATGATTAGTCCAGGTGGGTGTTGGGAAGGGTCTGGATTAGTTCAGGTTCATGTTGAGAAGGTTCTTGATTGGTTCATGTGGTTGATGGGAAGGGTTTTTTTTAGTTCTGATGGCTGTTGGGAAGGGTCTTGATTAGTCCAGGTGCATTTTGGGAAGGGTCTGGATTAGTTCAAATAGATGTTGGGAAGGATCTTGATTAATCCAGGTGGGTGGTAGGAAGGGTCTTGATTAATCCAGATGAGTGGTGGGAAGGGTTTTGGTTAGGCCAGGTGAGTCTCGGGAACAGTCCTCATTAGTCCAGGTGAGTGTTGAGAAGGAGCTTGATCAGTCCATTTGGGTGTTGGGAAGCGTCTTGATTAGTCCAGTGAGTGTTAGGAAGCGTCTTGATTAGTCCAGTGAGTGTTAGGAAGCGTCTTGATTAGTCCAGTGAGTGTTGGGAAGCGTCTTGATTAGTCCAGTGAGTGTTGGGGGGCCAGCAGTGTGTTAAGTATTGTTTGAGTCATCTAACCACATGCTGACGTGATAAAACATCCAACACCAAAGATTTGTTTAATACTTTAATCATATCTACACCAACTCATTTGGCTCAATAAAACTGAAAATATTAAATATACTTCATTTGAATATATTTGTTCAGTGCCCTTCCTATAGGGAGGATATACTACTGTACCTTGCCTACAGGATGTAATTTTGAGGCAGTCTTCTAGCCTTGATGCTGCTTTTAGCTTGATTTCTGTTTAATGTGTGTGTGTGTGTGTGTGTGTGTGTGTGTGTGTGTGTGTGTGTGTGTGTGTGTGTGTGTGTGCAGGAAGCTGAGTATTACTCTGTGGACCTGGAACGAGACAATAAAGGCTTTGGCTTCAGCCTGAGAGGAGGGAAAGAGTATAACATGGACTTGTATGTATTGAGACTTGCAGAAGATGGAGCTGCAGTGAGAAATGGCAAGATGAGGGTGAGACTGGGTTTCATATTTAGGTCAGAAGTCAAGGGTTACCAGATCCTTCTGGACATTCTTGACTTTTGGCATAACTCTAAATGGTATTAGTTACAAAGGTATACCTTAATATTGATTAATTACATTAACTCTTTTTTGACCAAACATGGCACACTCCAGAATGATTGGTATCCTTAGGAAACTGAGCAAAAAACACACCAGGACATTGTATGGTTTTATAAAATTATGTTGTTTTCAAACGTTGTGCATGTGGACTTCTTCAACTCTGATTACTACTGGGGTTCAAATCCAGAGACTGAGATGGTCATCGCAAACTTGCATTTTCTTTGTTTATTTATAATAGGGTTCCAGTAAGTGTTCATATGTTTTAATGTGAATAAACTTTTTGAAAGCTCTACATATAACCAAGTCTGAACCTCCTGGCAGATGCGACCAGGTTCTGGGCTGAAATATTCTGCTACTCTACATAATTCATGAGGTCATCGATCTTCACAAGATTCTCTGTATCACCAAACACAAAATAGCTCCAATGATCCGCCACTGTATTTTACACACAGATGCATTTCCTTGCATAACCCCTGGCAAAAATGATGGATTCACCACACATAGAGGATCTTCACCCGGGTTTTTTACTTCATAGCGAACAAATCACAGATATGACACAAAGCATATCTGGTGCATTCTGGCTTTGTGAAACCTACTTAAAACAAATTAAATTGAATTGTTTTAATTAAAAATCAAGTAGAGAACAAATTATGGAGTCATCAACAAAAAAAAAAATCCGAATTAGTACTTTGTTGCTCCTCTCACTGAATTCTTTGAAGCACTGATTTCACTAATGAAAAACAATATTCTCCATCACGCTGTTTCTCCAATAGAGGTAGACAGAGGTGGAGCCTTGTCACAGACCAATTTTAAATTTCCACCATTTATTTTGAATCAGATTGAGATCCAGACTGATTGCTGGTCATGTCGTGGAGTTGATCTGCCATGACATGATCTACCTTTACCTGACCTGCAAGCCCATATCATAAATGAGTGGGGAAATTTGTTTTCTTCAGGCAGTCATCTTTATATGGTTCATTAGAACGGCACCAAACAAAAGTACCAGCATCATCTCCTTGGCCAACGCACGTTTGTGATTCATCGCTGAATATCACTTTCATCCAATCATCCACACTCCATGATTGCTTCTGTAACCTTGTTTTCTTCTGTTTAGGTGTTAGTGCTGGTTTTTGTTTAGATTTTCTATATGTAAATCCCATTTCATTAAGCAGATTTCTTACAGTTCTGACACAAACACTGACTCCTGTTTCCACCCATTTGTTTTTCATTTGTTTTGTTCTTATTTTCTATTTTCAAGGCATATTGCTTTGAGATTTCTACCCTGACGTTTGCCATCTTCCTTGGTCTACCTGTATGTTTATCTTTTATGACCTTCCCCTTTTTGTTTATACTTGCACCAAATTTTAGACACAGCTGTGTGGGAGCAACCAGCATCTTTTGCCACAATCCGTGTTTGATTTCCTTCTTGAAGGAGTTTTATAATCTTTTCCATTGTTTCAATTGACAACTCTCTTGTTGTGGCCATGGTTAAGTTCTGTAGGCACTCTTACTGTCTGTAAGCACTTTATTTAGCTGCAGACTAATTTGCGTTTTTAGACTTTTAGTTCTGGTATTTGTTTTAGAAACGCAAATTACAAGACAATTCCATACTTTTTTCCACAACATCAAGCGATTGCATAATTTTTTGCACTACTTGATCTGGAAAAAAACATGCCATTCATTAAAATAATTTAATTTGTTTCATGAAACCTCAATGTTCAGCTATTAAACAAAAATTGTTTTGAGTCATATCTGTACTTGCTAGGAGCAAAAACCCCTGTTGTGGTGATTCAATAATTTATGCCAGGGGTTGTATGCCGTCAGTTTTGTAGCCATTTTGATCTCATCTGACCACAACACATGATGCCAATAGTAGTTCTAATAACGCTTGAGGAGGTTCAGGCACTATATTTTACGAGATGCTCTCAGCTTGTTGTTATGAAAGTGGAGTTCCCTTTCAAAGGGAACTTCGACGTTGCATTTAGCATAACAGTATGGGAACATCTGTGACCGGTATCTGAAGCTTGTGTAAAATCATGCCTCTACTTATAGGCCTGCCATGATCAGGTGACGTGGCAATTAAGCACGTTGCAAGATATATATATGGCACCTGTGAACCACGCCGCCAGCCTTATTATCTTCAGCGAGACTGCATGTCTGTTGTTTGTGTGACAAAAACGCTTCATTTCTACTCTATATTTTCTCAACATCTCTGAACTTTCTATCCCTTTTTAAAGAAAAGGAGAGGTAAGTAATGAGTGAGAAAGAGTTCAAGAAGTGTGTAACGTGCTCCCGTTTCATCACGGGGGAAAAGTGCACACTTTCTGGGTGAAGTGTTAGCGGTGTAGTATGCGATCGCAACCTTGAAAGCCTCGCGTGGTAACGCTACATTAAGCAGCTCAACTCGCGCTCTTCTCGAAAAAAAACGGAAGCTATCTGGGATCTGGGCCGGCCGCTGCCGAGGCAGCCAACCATCTCAGGTTCGGGGGATCTCTTAAATCCGGAAGAGGAGCCGAAGACGAGCGCTGCTCTATCTCTTGCTCTGTCTTCCTGGTTTGGCTCTTCGCTGGATTTTGGAGTTCGCGTCGCGACTCCTCCTCTCGCTATGGAAAGCCAAAATAATTCCTCTCTGACTCCGATGAGTTAGACGGATGTGTTAAAAATTGAGAGCAGCGTATAAAGAGCTGCTTGAAGTGATTACCCAGTGAAAGTAAATCCCTCACACTGCAGAAACTCCCCTGTCTTCCAGAAGTTATGACAAAATCTCAGGCTTCTGGGGGAAAACCATACTTAAGCCATATTCATAACCCCACGATGTTTGATTATTCGGACATTGTGGGAATGAATGGCATGGCTACTTAGCTATGCCCAAGGTGGAGGAGGCGCTTGCTAGCTACCTCTCTCCACCGACGGCGGATAATTACGGGGGCCGGCTTGCATCCAAGGTGGCATTGGTGGGCAAGCCTATGCAGTAGTAATCTTGCTTGTGGGTGACTGCAGACAATGACAGAGTTGCAGGCCTACCAAGCAAACCTGCGGAGTGAGCTCGACATATGGCAAAAAAAAAAAGTTGTCTCAAGCTCATCCGGGCGTCCACGAGTGGAGCCTGGGCCAGCACTAGTGTGAGGGGAAACCCAGAAGGCGAGTATGGCAGCCCGCCAACCCCTGCAGGCAGCCAGGGGAACCGGGCGGCCACAGGCGCGGTCTGCTGTTAGGCCTGATCTGAGAATGGTCATAAAGGCCAAGCAGGCAAAGAAGAGCGGTCCTGAGGGATGTATCTGGGGACATGAGGTTGTTAGGGCAATGGGGTCTTGGAACATGTACCTCGTTCCCTCAGGGAGGGAGGGTTACAGCCTTTATTTCCTGTTCCGCAAAAAAGTGGGAGTATGCAGCCAATTTTAGATCTGCACCTTCTGAACCGTACTCTTCGGACATACAGGTTCAGAGGCTGATGTTCAAACTTATCGTGCCACAGATCCAGTTCAAGAACTGGTTTGTGGCGATAGATCTAAAAGGTGCGTGTTTCCACATAGGAATATCGCTAGCTTTATCCCCTCGCACCTTCACAAGTGCATGGATATCACTCTGGCTCCACTGGGACTCCAGGGCATCTGTGTACCAAACTATCTGGACGACTGGTTAATTCTAGCACGATCCAGGGAGCTGGCGGTTCAACATTGAGATGTTGTTCTCGCCCACATGAAGAGCTTTCGGCTCAGGTTGAATCTCAGAAAAGTAGGCTTTCCCCGGTGCAGTGGACAACTTTTCTAGGGGTTATAGGATTCTACTACTATGTGGGCGTTTCTATCCCCAACAGGCATGGTGTCAATCCTATCAACACTGAGCAACATAAAGCTGTATCTTGGGAGACTCCTGGGGTGGAGTCCACGCATGTGGCCGAGGTCACATCTGTATGCTGCTCCCCCCATCGCTCTGCTACCACAAGCTCTAGCGAGAGTTCGCCACGACAGTCTGCTAGTAGCACCCTTTTGGCAGCTCGAACATGGCTCTGAGAGATAATATCTCTGCGAGATGGCACTCCTTGGGAGATTCCTGTCCACAGGGATCCACTGTAGACCCAGTAACTGTGCAATAGCTACAGTCCTGGAGCTCCTACAATAACATTTCTCAGCGGGGTGGGCTCCTTCTACAATCAGGGCCGCCATACAATATGTGGCCGCCATTTCGGGCAGCCACGCCCTTGTTGAGGGAGACTCTGTGGGGCAACATCCTCTAACTTTGAGGTTCATGCGTGGTGTCAGACGGCTGCGGCCCATCTGCAGGCTGCGCATACCTTCCTGGGACCTTCTATGGTTCTGGAAGGTCTGTCGGCTGCCGCATTTGAGCCCCTAGAGTGGATCACATCCACAAGGAAATCATATGCTCTCAAGTGTCAGCTTTTTTTCTTGTGGTGTGAGGAACGTCAGCTAGACCCAGTGAACTGCGCAATAGCTCCAGTCCTGGAGTTCTTACAGAACGTTTCTCAGCGGGTCGGCTCCTTCTACAATCGGGGATACTTGGCCGCCGTTTCGGCCAGCCATGCCCCTGTTGATGGAGCCTCTGTGGGGCAACATCCTCTAACTTAGAGGTTCATGCGTGGTGTCAGACGGCTGAGGTCCATCTGCAGGCCATGCATACCTTCCTGGAACCTTGCTGTGGTGTTGAAAGGTCTGTCAGGGGTCCCATTTGAGCCCTTAGAGTCAGCCTCTGAGAAGCTTCTGAATCTAAAGGTAGCTCTTTTACTGGCCCTGACATCTCTCAAGCGAGTGGGAGGTCTACAAGCTCTCTCTGTTGCCCTTCCTGCCTTGACTTTACCCCTGGATAAGCCAAGTCCTTCCTGTATCCTAGGCCGGATTATATTCCTAAAGTGCCTACATCGGCTGCCCACCCTGTGGTGTTACAGGCTTTCTGCCCTTTTCTGTTCCTCACACTGGAACAAGAGGGGATGCACCCGCTGTGTCCTGTAAGGGCTCCCTGTACTTACATCCACCGCTCTGGCCAGTGGCGTAAGTCGGAGCAGCTACCAGTCTGCTTTGGGAGCGACAGGAAAAGTGATGCTGTGTCAAAGCAGCGCATCTCTACTTGGATAGTGGAAGCAATCTCTAGGGCTTACGACACGCGGTCTCGCCATGTCTCTGGGCATAAGAGCTCATTCCACTAGGGCGGTCGCCTCCTTGAAGGCTTTGTCCAAAGGGGTATCCTTACCAGATGTGTGTGCTGCTGCAGGGTGGTCTACGCCTCACACAGTCATTCGTTATTACAGCCTGGATATTCATTCCTCCCCGGGCTCGAGTGTCCTGCACTGACCCTCGGGCTTGGGTATTTTTGAACAGGCCGTACCCTCGGTATGACGGAGTGGGTATTCCCGTACCCATACTGTTATGCTAAATGCAACGTCAAAGTTCCATTTGAAAGGGAACGTCGGGGTTACGCATGTAACCCTGTTCCCTGAGAAGGGAACGAGATGTTGCATAGCACTGTCATAGGCCTGTGAATTGCGTCTTCGCTTCAGATAATAGAGGCTGGCGGTGTGCCATATATATATATATATATATCATGCGACGCGCTTAATTGCCACGTCACCTGATCATGGCAGGCTCTAAGTAGAGGCATGATTTTACACAAGCTTCAGATACCGTTAACGCGCACAAGGTGTTCCCATACTGTTATGCTAAATGCAACGTCTCGTTCATTTCCCAGGGAACAGGGTTAAATTCGTAACCCCGACGTTTCACTGGTGATTTTGGACCATGACAATGACAAGAATCAGTTACATGCTGTAATTCTAAATCTATAATATTTGGGATCTTTGCTCGCTCCTTCACTATCCTCCTCACTGTGTGGAGGGACAGTGTGCTCATGGGTGCAATTCTTGGCAAATCTCCGTACATATGAAACTTTTCGCTATGGTCGTAGTTGTGCTTAATTGTAATTTTAACTACATGTGTTCTCAAATCCATTACCTGATTTTGTGTGGGTCAACAGCTATCTGTCTCTGTTGTGCTGAAAGTTCTTTCTGTTTTTCCCATGGTTATGGGAGACAAAGAGATTTTACATGTGTGCAACCTCATGTTGATGCACCAGACAATGTGGTTAACGGCAACAACAGAATCCCTGCGGACCGAGAGCACAGGAAATAAAAGTTTTTGAAGAGTACCAGATTCTTTTTGGAAAATTGTAATTATTTTATGCAATGTTTATTTTACAGAATCATTTTTATGAAGGGTGCCACTACGTCTGGGTGCCTTCACTAGAGGACTGCTAGTGCCTGCTTCTACTTACATTTATGTATTCCTGAATTTCATCTATCAGAGAAGTATGTTTTTATGTTTACAATCTTCTGGCTTTCAGGTAGGAGATGAGATTTTGGAGATTAATGGAGAGAGCACTAAGAACATGAAACATTCCCGTGCCATTGAGCTCATCAAGAACGGTGGTCGGCGAGCGAGACTGGTCTTAAAGAGAGGTGATGGCTCTGTGCCTGAATATGGTGGGTATATATGATATACATATCATCTTTCAGATATTTATTTTTATTACTGTTGTTATCTTGTGTCCTCTAAAATGTTCCCTATATCTCTAGTCTTTTTCCTTTACTTCAATTTCTCTTGTATTGAACTTTTTTTTTTTAATAGAACACAATGTCCACACTGTTATCATTTACCTGATTGTTTTATAATGTCTTTAAATATAAGACTAAATTTAAGTGAAATACTTTTTCATGCGTAAAATCGTTATCGGTAAAGTTGATAAAAATGTGTTGTTTTTATTCTGTTTGTACCGTTTATTCTGTTTGTACCGTTAGGCTATTTTCCGAGAACAGTGTTCATCTGGTGTTAGAGGTGTGCACGGGACTGTTGTTTAATAACTCCCTTAGTTGATTTTGTATATTGTACACTGCAATACATTTTAAGGATTCGAACTCGCAATCTCCAAAAACATCGGGTGAACACTTTTCTGCTCCGGCACTCAGGTGCCGTATCCCCAACCTTAAGGCCAGTTTATACTTGACCCTTGACTTGCGTGTCCAGAAACAACGTCAACAAGAATAGCATTGTTCACACACACACATAATCTGGAGGATTAAAAGACATCCACTAGCTGGCACATGAGCGCCAAAACATCTGTTTGTGTGCTTTCCGAAGTCAAATTGAAATGTTTCGTGAAACAGAGGGGCTCTGTTTCTCTTAAAAACGTCCCACTGTCATTATGGTTGTTGTCATGAGCATTGTCTCAAATCAATAGCTCTGACCTTACTGTTACAAGTATTTAATAATCTAGAAAATCCAAAAGATTGGCACGTAAAACACACCTTTTGTATTGAGCTTTTTAAATTTCACACACTAGTGGTAATAGGAATTCCAGTTAGCGTTAGTACTCTGTAACAGTCGGAAAAGTTGATAAGTATGGGATTTAACGTTAGTTTTGTGTGAGTTACAGACACAGTGGCGCATGGTGATCTACTGTCTGGTGTTGCACCATTCAAAACACATAGCATTCAATTTCTGAGGATGTGCACAAGCGACACTTCAAACAAGCCGTCTTGCGTACGCATAAACAGCTAAAACCAAGTATAATCTAGCCTTTAATTGCTTCTATTTCCCAACATATAGTCAAATGAGTAAAGCCCAATTTACTCCAGACAAGTTAACGTGATTTGCAGTGAGCCATATTCAATACACTCCTATGTTAATTAACTTGACCTTTCTTCCTCCCACAAGCTTTATATCTGATTGCCTGGTTGTTGTTGTTTTTTTTGGGGGGGTTTTTTTGCTGTTTTTTTAAATCCTAGTCTCAATGCACACCTGGTGTAACTCATAAAATCAAAATGAAACAGCTCTCAGTTTCCTCTGTCTTTACTGAAGATCTAAAGATGTCTCCTCTATATATTCTCTTCTATGTGTATCTCTGGTCTTTCTCATTTTTTGCTGGGCTCTCTGTCTCTCTCTGCCTCAGCGATGATGGCTCCCCATCTCGCTTCATGTCTAAGGAATGATAAACTAGGAGAGCCCTGCTTCTACCTAATGGGCCAAAACCAGACCACGGTTTGTAGCGCGCCATTTGTATTTGTGAGTTCTCCCTGTCATGCTCGTTAAAGCCTGTGGATTTTGCTTACACCATCCCAACCCCTCACCACGCCACACCACCTCACCTTTGCTGCGCTTTCATTTTGCTATTTTACCCATAATACACTGCACTGACTGCTGACCCATTGCTGGAATCCATGAAGCAGTATGGATTCATGCTGTTGCAGTTAGCATTTCAGCTCACAGGTGCATGTCAGCATAATGCTTGTGAAGATGATGTTGATGATGTTTATGCTAGTTTGTCACCACACTCTTCCCCTGAGAGTGTTCTTGACTAGGCCTGTAGTTGAGTCATCTGTCACCAAAGGTTCACCAAAAGTGTAACTGGTATGTAGATATTGTATGTGACAACAAAAACAATTTGCATTTTTTTTTTTCTAATCCTGTTGTCACCCAGTGAGTGTTAAAACCACATTTCGTGTATTTGTAAAGCATCACAGAAGCTCTAATAATGATTATGAAATTAATTAATGCTATCATTATGTACAGTTGTGCTCATACATTTACACACCCCTTGCAGAATCTGCAAAATGTTAATAAGTTTAAAAATAAATAAATAATAATAATAAGAAGAAGAAGAATGCATTAAAATTGCATTTTGTTTTTTATTTAGTTCTGCCCTGAATAAGCTTTTTCACATAACAGATGTTTAAATCTAGTCCACAAGACTGAATACACAAATAAACCAGTTCAGAAGTTTACATACCCTCGATTCTTAATACTGTGTGTCGTTACCTGGATGATCAACGAGTTGTTCATGAGTCCCTTGTTTGTCCCGAGCAGTTAAACTGCCCCACTGTTCTTCAGAAAAATCCTCCAGGTCCTGCACATTCTTTGCTTTTCCAGCATCTTCTGCATATTTGACCCCTTTCCACCAGCGCCTGTATGAGTTTGAGATAAATCTTTTCACGCTTGATGGATTCATACGCAACTTCTACAAAAGATGCAAGCATTCACTGATGTTAAAGAAGGCAAAACGATACATTAAGAATCAGGGGTATGTAAACTTTTTTAACAGGATAATTGGCGTAAATTTTTATTATTTTGTTTAAAAATCAGATTTTTTTTTTCCATTTAGTACTGCCCTTCAGAAGTTACACAAGATAATTTACATGTTTCCCTGAAGATGAAATAATAACAATCTACACCAATCATACTGTTGGGACGATTTTTCTGAAGAACAGTGGGGCAGTTTAACTGCTCAGGACAAACAAGGGTTTCATGAACAACTCTCACAAAACATCAAAGCAGTCACGGATCATCCATGTAACGACACACAGTATTAAGAATCAAGCGTATGTAAACTTATGAACTGGTTCGATTGTGTGAATTCAGTTATTATTGTGTCTTGTGGATTAGATGTAAACGTGTTATGTGAAATAGTTTATTCAGGGCAGAACTAAATAAAAAACAAACTGCAATTCCCTAATGATCCCTCGTTATTATTATTATTATTATCATTATTATTAACATATTGCAGATTCTAAAAGGGGCCTGTAAATTTATGACCACCGCTGCATAATATAACATAAATGATATTGGATTTATCTGATTAATATTGGGTATAATGTTACTTTGCTACATAGATTTTAATGAGAGCGTATTAATATTTAATAATTCAGTAAATATCACTCTGTAAAGGTTTAATAACCCACGATCTAGCAATTATTAATCTTCATAAAGCAACACAAATATTACCAAACTTATTAGGTCCTGTTTTTATAGTGTTAGCCAGTTAGTCAGTATTTATACTCATTAAGAGCATGTTTGGTTTGCTATAATCTGTGTTTGCAGTACCTGCACATGTCGATTGTTCAACGTAGGAAGTATGGATTTTCTCCATGCCATGACAGCTGTAGCAAGTTCCTCTGCTCATGTCTTTCCTCTGTGTATCCACAACCTATATATCATGTTGAAAAAAAAAAAAAAGTGTTATTTTGAGTCACAAGATGGCTTTACACAGTGTGTGTTCCCACATTGCATGAATGTTCTGTCATTTGTCTGCGATGGATCTGTGAAAGATATGTGTTGTCAGAATGTTTTGTTGTTGTTTTTTTTATTCTCAAGCATAACATCACTTTGTTAATGGAGCACTAGTTCTACATGTCTCTGTTGTGTTAGTGAGTGCATTAAACACTTTAGAAATTGGCCAACACCAGCATTAACTTGTATGACATTGAATAATGACTAACACTAAAATGTATCTTGTTTTAAGCATGAATGATCAGTTAGACGTTGTTTATTTTGTCAAAAAGAGACTTGATAGAATTTGGACATTTGATTTAAACTCATGTTTAACTGAGGACATTTGACAGACAAAACATTATACGTTTGGGATATTCTTTGAGATTTAGATAGCATTGTCTTTGCGTAAAAAACACGAGATGTAAATATGTTAAGTGATTTATTTAGATTTCTGTCTAAGTAATTTAAATGTAAAATATGCTCCTTTGCAGACGGGCCCAATGACGGGTACCCTGCCCCACCCGGGCCACAAAATATTCCGGAAGTGAGAACACTGCTGCCGAATGCCCGCTTTCACCTCCCATTGGAGAACAGCTACACATCAGAACACCACACAAACCCCTGGTCCCAGGAGCCGTGGCAGAGAGGTAGAGGGCGTGAACGAGAGAAGGATCTGGGTAGGGAGGAGTACAGAGACAACACCCATCACCCCAAACACCCTCAGAACCACACCTGGAGCAACAATCGTGCTAATACCCGAGGTGTCCACTTGCCCTTGCATTCCCCTTCACGTTCACCTGAAAACGACAAGAAGAACTCGGGCCGTAAAGTCAAGAAATCTGAGTCAGAAAGCGGCATCGCCAAGCTCTTCAAGACGCTGAGGAAAGAGAGTGGCTTTGGGAAGAAACCCACAGACCGAGAGGCTCGAGGCCGCCATCGTTCCCCAGAAAGAAGGAAAGGCACAAAAACACGCCGTGGCTCTTTGGATCGCTCCCCAACACATAAAAATGGCTCCTCTCCAGACCGGCGTAGAGCAAAATCCATGGACCGAAGGGCAGAGCGCTCACAACGTGATTATTCTCCAGAACAAGTCTCTTATGGTTCCAGTCACATTTTAAACCGACAGATCGGAACACCGGAAAGGCATTTCCAGCCCCAGCAGAAATGGCAGCCACAGACACCCAGCCAGAGCTACCAAGAAGAGGGCTACCTCACCTCCACTCCAGAGAGACCCAATAACAGCCTAAAGAATGGGCTTCCTTCCTGCGAGCGTGAGGAGAGGTATTGGAGCAATGGCACACCGCAGAGATGCTACCGGAGAGAATCGGACAGCAGCAGCAATAGCAGTTACCTTGAAGAGGCGGCCGCTCCCAGGCTGAAGGATTACTACAACGCCATGAAAGCCAACACCACGATCTCAATTCCCCAGTCCAAGAGACGGCTTTACAAAGAGAACCAAGCCGACCTCAGCATCTGAGCACGGGAAACCCATCATCATAAACTCTCACCCAGCTGGATACCTGATAATATCACACTGGTTTTACAAAACCTACTGAGGTGACTGATTGATTGTTTGAATGAATGGTAAAAGGAGTGACTGATTCTTCAATTGGTTGATTAATAAATTGATTAATTGATTGCACAGTCGACTTATTTTATGTCTGCACATTTTATCCCAGGACAAGAAAATTCTGCAGACCAGCCACAAACACAGCAACAGAACAATCTTATGTCTACTTTATTCATTTTGTTTGTTTGTTTGTTTGTTTGTTTTATATCTTTACAGTGTTGCGTTGATCAGAGAGTGAGGTTTTGTGCAAATCGGTGTCAGATCAGTCAAGAGAGCACGTTTCCCCCCTCTGTTGAACTTGCATTTCATTTTTGAAGTCATTTTTTAATTCATATTTTTTAAAATGCTGTGTCCTATATATTCCTCATAACTGCAATTTTAGCAGACCAGAGCACAAGGGTGTTTGTACATTTTATGGATGAATACGTGTTTACATATGTGCGTGATCATCTCAAGTTAAGGCGAAAAAAAAAAAATATATATATATATATATATATATATATATATATATATATATATATACAAACTATGATGCTACTGTCTAATGAAGTAATATATTTAAAGTGTATTTATTTTTTTTTTAATTGGCACAAAAATGAAGTGAATAAGATGGTTTCTCCTCCCTAAGTTAAATTCTGATGCTTGATCTACTGTGTGTGATTATCTGACTGAAGTTCTCGCTCGAATTGCTGTGGACTGCTGCACAGGGCCAGAGTGCTGCTCTACCCATAATTCCCCTTTGACCTAAGCAAGCCAAATTTCTAATTCATCATGTTATTCAAAAAGTCTCAAACTGGCCATCAGTCATCAGCAATGAGTGAAGGAATGGTAACGATAAGATTGTGTCCAGTGTCTACCTTGAAGCCAATCTAAGAAAAACAACAACAGTAATTCAGCTAACAGACACGACCCAAGTAAGTGTGGATATCATTTTTTTTATTTTTCGTTTGTTTTTCGTCGTCCATAGGTTTTCAAAGAAAGATATCTTAGTGTCTATAGATGCCTTCCTCGGTTTTTAAATAAGAGAGCAAGCCTGGAAATCGCAAACATAAACCACAAGAAAGTCCTGAACAAGGGCAGATGTGTCCAGTACAGTCTGTCCACCTGAGCCATTCCATGTCTTTGCACTGGAGTATGATTAATGCTGAGATATGCGTGTCTGTATGAATGCATTTTTTTCGTGCCTGTGTATATAACATTTCAGATTTCACAAGCCGACATGAAGTCTTTAAAAACGACGACGGAAAACACCGCGAGTTGCATCTTCATAGTACTGTATGGAACCACTAACCTGTCAGCCACCGTCGCGTGTACAGACTTTTACTACTGTATGTAAGTAATAGCAACCTGTGGAAAAGATGAGACCGTTGCCTTTTCTTGTACAAAAGAGAATTTATGAGAACCCTCCACCGTGAGGAACGATATGGTATGTTTATACTCCTCAAGCAGAGGCGGTGAGTCATAGATAATATGTGTAATTTATACTCTAAATCAGGCATGTTTCAAAAATCCAGAGACGACCGACCGATGATCTGTTTTTGTTTTTTGTTTTCCCAGGGTGGGGAAAGATTTAGGGTTGATCAGGCGTAACTTGAGAACGAGATGGGGCCGACTACAGTATCTCTCGTGATGCATAAGCCTGCCTTTTTATTGTATAGCACTTGTATACTGTCTGTGGTCTCTCTGCAATGTTCTCTGGACTTCAATGCTTTTTCTGTGTAAATGAAAGCAGTACATGTATATGGGCCAATCTTTTTTTTTTAATGAAACACTATGCATATATAGATACTACATTGTCCATAGCTTTATTTGACTCATGAAGCTATACATAATGTTAGTCTACCTAAAGTACAAGTAGATGTTGACCTATCCAGTAAAGCTTTTTCTTTCCTCCTTCAAATGGATCGCAATGTATATGTAGCTATCAAAAAGAAGTCTGTGAATGCTATTTTTATTATCAAATAAAGTTTTCCATACAAATTCATAAAATTCCTCTCTTTTATATGAATCCATGGTGTTAAAATGGGTGTGACGTTTTACTGCACTATTAATTTAAGATAGTACGTAGTAATGAGTGGTGCATAATACAAAAATTACGTAATAAGGTACAAATACTTAGTGTGAGGGATCTGTGTATACAGCTTTAAAGATCTGACATGTTTTTTACTCGCAGTTTATGAAGCCCTTGAAGGATTTCTGTCCTCTTTGTCTGTAGGTTTTTTGTTTTTTTTAAATGACTCTTCTAGTGTATCGTTTGTAACCTTGTATATAATAATATTTTACTTTCAGTGGCAGTGCCACTTAGGCTTCCACGTGAATTACAGATATACAGTGGGTTTGGAAAGTATTCAGACCCTGGACTAAAGCTAAAGGCACTCCAACTTGATCTCAGGTGCATCCTGTTTGCTTAGATTTTTATGAGATGTCAACAGACATTGACTGGAGTCCAACTATGATAAATGACATTCATTTGACATGATTTAGAAAGGCACACACCTACATGTATAACAAGTCACAGTGCACGTCAGACCTAAAATCAAGCCAAAATATCCAAGGAACTCTTTGAACGTTCCCAGGAGTACATTGGGCTCCATCATTGTGAAATGGAAGAAATGTGGGACTCAGGACTCTACCTCGAGTGGGCTGTCTGACCAAACTCAGTAATGGGGCTAGAAGGACTTAGGTCAGGGAGGTGACACAGAACTCAATGGGTTCTGTTAACAGAACTTCAGAAATCCTCTGATGAGGAAATACTCCACCAATCAGGCCTTTATGGTAGAACAGTTAGACGGATGTGACTCCTGTGGCATATGCCATTCATACTGTGTGAGCATGAGGAAACATTTTTCTCTTGTCTGATGAGACACAAATTTAACTCTTTGGGCTGAAGTCCAAGCTATAAGTTTGGCAAAAGCCAAGTTCTCTGGTAGCTCATCAACTGGCTAATTCCATCCCCATGGTGAAGGATGGTGGTGGCAACATCATGCTATGTGGTTGCTTCTCAGCAGCAGGGTCAGGGAGATTGGTTAGAATTGAGGGAAGGACAGAACATCGACCCAAAGCATGTAGCCAAGACAACGCTGGAGTGGCATTTGGACAAATCGCTGAATGTCATTGAGTGGCCCAGACAAGCCTAGACTTAAACTCCTTAGAACGTCTGTTCATAGACCTGAAGATGACCGATTACTGACACTGCTCATATGATCTTGTTGAACTTAAAAGGATTTGCCAGGATGAATGGGAGAAACTGCCCAAATCCAGGTGTGCGAAGTTGTAGAGACTCGGTTACTGTGTGGAGACTGCTGAGAAAAAAAGTCAATTTAATCCGTTTCAAATTAAATCTATAACACATTAAAGTGTGCAAAAACTGAAGGGGTCTGAATAATTTGTGAAATAACTGTAAATTGTTGACAGGTTGCAGCATCATCTGGATCATTAGAAAGTGTGCTTTCTCTCTCTCTCTCTCTCTCTCTCTCTCTCTCTCTCTCACATGCATGCGCTCTCTCTCTCTCTCTCTCTCTCTCTCACATGCATGCACTTTTCTCTTTCACACATGCATGCTTTTTCTTCTCTCTCACATGCATGCTCTCTCACTTCTCTCTCACATGCATGCATTCTCTCTTTTTTTCTCTCTCTACATCGCCTCTCTCTCTCACACACATCATGGTTCTCTCTCACATACATGCGTTTCTTCTCTCTCTCTCACATGCATGCATTTTCTCTTCTCTCTCTCTCTCTCTCACATGCATGTGCTGTCTCTCTCTCTCTCTCTCTCACACATGCATGCGTTCTCTCTCTCTACATACATGTGTTTTTTCTCTCTCTCTCTCACATGCATGCATTCTCTTTTTCTCTTTTTTTTTTTTTTTTTTTCTCTCTCTCACATGCATGTATTTTTTTCTCTCTCTCTCTCTCACACATGCAGTGCTTCTCTCTCACATGCTCTCACATGCTTTCTCTCTCACATGCATGTGTCTCTCTCTCTCTCTCTCACATGCATGCATTCTCTCTCTTCTCTCTCTCTCACATACATGCGTCTCTCTCTCTCTTCTCACATGCATGTTTATTCTCTCTCTCTCTCTCTTCTCACATGCATGTGCTCTCTTCTCTCTCTCTCTCTCTCTCTCTCTCACATGCATGCGCTCTTCTCTCTCTTTCTCTCTTTTTCTTTCTCTCTCACATGCATGCGTTCTCTCTCTCTTCTCTCTCTCTCACATGCATGCATTCTCTCTCTTTCTCTCTCTCTCTCACATGCATGCATTCTCTCTCTCTTTCTCTCTCACATGCATGCGTTCTCTCTCTCTCTCTCTCTCTCTCACATGCATCGTGCTTTCTCTCTTTCTCTCACATGCATGCATTCTCTCTCTTCTCTCTCTCTCACATGCATGCTTTTTTCTTTTCTCTCTCTCTCTCTCTCTCACATGCATGTGCTTCTCTCTCTCTCTCACATGCATGTATCTCTCTCTCTCCCCTCTCTCCCACATGTACTATCTCTCTCTCTCTCACATGCATGCACTGCTTCTCTCTCTCTCTCTCTCTCACATGCATGCTGTTCTTTTTCTCTCTCTCTCTCTCTCACATGCATGCGTTCTCTCTCTCTCTCTCTTTCTCACACACATGTATGCTCTCTCATACACATTCTCTTCCTCTCTCTCTCACATGCATGGCTTCTCTCTCTCTCTCTCTCACATGCATGCATCTCTCTCTCTCTCTCTCTCTCTCTCACATGCATGTGCTCTCTCTCTCTCTCACATGCATGCGTTCTCTCTCTCTCTCTCTCTCTCTCTCTCTCTCTCTCTCTCACATGCATGCACTCTCTCTCTCTCTCATGCATGTGCTCTCTCTCTCTCTCTCTCTCTCACATGCATGCGTTCTCTCTTCTCTCTCACATGCATGCATTTTCTCTCTCTCTTTTTTTTTTTCTCTCACATGCATGCATTCTCTCTCTCTCTCTCTCTCTCACATGCATGTGTTTTTTTTCTCTCTCACATGTATGTGCTCTCTCTCTCTCTCTCTCTCTCTCTCTCTCAACATGCATGTGCTCTCTCTCTCTCACATGTATCTACTCTCTCTCTCTCTCTCTCCTCTCTCACATGCATGCGCTTCTCTCTCTCTCTCTCTCTCTCTCTCTCTCTCTCTCTCACATGCATGTGTTTTCTCTCTCTCTCTCACATGTATGTTTTCTCTCTCTCTCACATGCGTCTTTTTTTTCTCTTCTCTCTCACATGCATGTGTTTTCTCTCTTTCTCTCTCTCTCACATGCATGCATTCTCTCTCTCTCTCTCTCTCACATGCATGTGCTCTCTCTCTCTCTCTCTCTCTCTCTCTCTCTCTCTCACATGCATGTGCTCTCTCTCTCTCTCTCTCTCACACTTTCTCTCTCTCTCTCTCTCTCTCTCTTTTCCTCTCTTCTCTCTCTCACTCTCACATGCATGTGCTCTCTCTCTCTCTCTCACATGCATGCGTTCTCTCTCTCTCTCTCACATGCATGCATTCTCTCTCTCTCTCTCACATGCATGTGCTCTCTCTCTCTCTCTCTCACATGCATGTGCTCTCTCTCTCTCTCACATGCATGCATTTCTCTCTCTCTCTCTCTTACATGCATGTGTCTCAATCTCTCTCTCTCTCTCTCTCTCTCACATGCATGTGCTCTCTCTTCTCTCTCTCTCTCTCTCTCTCTCACATGCATGGTGTTTTCTTTTCTCTCTCTCTCTCTCACTCTCACATGCATGTGCTCTCTCTCTCTCTCTCTCTCTCTCTCTCCCTCTCACATGCATGTGCTCTCTCTCTCTCTCTCTCTCTCTCTCTCTCTTCTGTATGTTTGTGTGTGTGTGTGTGTGTGTGTGTGTGTGTGTGTGTGTCACCCAGTTAATCACGTTGCTGTCTGCGTGCGTGGCATCATCATTAGCCAAACCCTCCCATGAGAGACTGGTGAGGCCAATGGACCTTGATGAGTGGTTGCCATGGAGACTGAGTGTGATGGTTTCTTGAACACTTCTGCAGAATGTGAAAGAAGGCTTTTTGCTCAGTATTCTTGCTCAGTAATGTTATGCAGGGTCATAACATCACTACATATAAGGATGGGTTCCCTTTTGGGTCTGGTTCCATTCAAGGCTTCCTCCTCATGTCGTCTTAGAAAATAAATCTGCCTTCAGATTTCAGTAAAGCTGATTTGTGACCATGTCTGTTGCTTTAAGCGCTACAAAACAAACTGAGTTAGTGTGTCAGTGGTACAGTACTGCAGTACCTGTAAAGGCATAACTGAAGCTGAGCCATTAGAGCGACCCGAAAAAGGCAGTCTTTCACTATGCCAACTCTATACTGGAGATTTGGATTGATAAGAACATTTTAAACGACGTGGAAACAAATCACAAAACACAAGCTCAGACTGTCTGTAGAGTAGGTATTATTATAGACTTGCACTGTAACAAGGTTGTGTGTGCTGAATGCCAGTAATATAATAATAATAATAATAATAATAATAATAATAATAATAAACTTTATTTTATAAAGCGCGTTTAAAATCAGCTTCTCAAAGCACTGTACACAAAATAATGCAAGTTATTAAGAACAATAATAACAATAATAATAATAATAATAATAATAATAATAATAAAAGTAGACATCAACGGTCAAATGCAAGTTTAAAAAAGTAAGTCTTGAGTTGAGCTTTAAAAATGCCTTTAAAAAGGTCTGAGCTTCCCTAAGTTCGAGTGGAAGAGAGTTCCAAAGGGAAGGAGCAGAGACAGAAAAAGCCCCGTCACCCATAGATTTTAAGCGGGTTTGTGGAACAGTTAACAGATTACACTGTGAGGAGCGCAGTCTGTGATTTGGGGTGTAAGGGATTAATAAAGGAGATGAGTAATGAGGACCCAAGCCATGTAATGTGTTGTGTGTCAGCATCATAATTTTAAAATCGACACGGACCCTGAGTGCAAGGACTCCAGAACAGGAGTAATGACAGGAAGAGAAGTGTTCCTTTCAGTATGGAACCAATGAACTAGCACACATATTCTATGTCCATACTGAAAAGATCACAGATCAATCATCAATCCATATATGTCCATCAGGAGTAGTAGAGATACAGTGGTGTGAAAAAGTGTTTGCCCCCTTCCTCATTTCCTGTTCCTTTGCATGTTTGTCACACTTAAGTGTTTCGGAACATCAAACCAATTTAAACAATAGTCAAGGACAACACAAGTAAACACAAAATGCAATTTGTAAATGAAGGTGTTTATTATTAAAGGTGAAAAGAAATCAAAACCATCATGGCCCTTTGTGAAAAAGTGATTGCCCCCCTTGTTAAAACATATTATAACTGTGGTTGTCCACACCTGAGTTCAATTTCTCTAGCCACACCCAGGCCTGATTATTGCCACACCTGTTCACAATCAAGGCATCACTTAAATAGGAGCTGCTTGACACAGTAAGGTCCATCAGAAGATCCTTAAAAGCTACACATCATGCCGAGACCCAAAGAAATTCAGGAACAATTGAGAAAGAAAGTAATTGAGATCTATCAGTCTGGAAAGGGTTATAAAGCCATTTCCAAAGCTTTGGGATTCCAGCGAACCACAGTGAGAGCCATTATCCACAAATGGCGAAGACATGGAACAGTGGTGAACCTTCCCAGGAGTGGCGGCCGCCCAAAATTACCCCAAGAGCGGCACGACGCTCATCCAAGAGGTACAAAAGACCCCACAACAACGTCCAAAGAACTGCAGGCCTCACTTGCCTCAGTTAAGGTCAGCGTTCATGCCTCCACCATCAGGAAAAGACTGGGCAAAAATGGCCTGCATGGCAGAGTTCCAAGGAGAAAACCACTGCTGAGCAAAAAGAACATCAAAGCTCGTCTCAATTTCTCCACAACACATCTTGATGATCCCCAAGACTTTTGGGACAACATTCTGTGGACCGATGAGACAAAAGTGGAACTCTTTGGAAGGTGTGTGTCCAAGTATATCGCGTGCGGAAGGAACACTGCATTTCATAAAAAGAACATTATACCAACAAAAGTAAAATATGGTGGTGCTGGTGTGTGATGGTTCGGGGGCGGTTTTGCTGCTTCAGGACCTGGAAGACTTGCCGTGATAAAAGGAACTATGAATTCTGCTGTCTACCAAGAGATCCTGAAGGAGAATGTCCCGACCATCTGTTCGTACTCAAGCTGAAACGAACTTGGGTTCTGCAGCAGGACAATGATCCTAAACACACCAGCAAGTCCACCACCGAATGGCTGAAGAAAAACAAAATGAAGACTTTGGAGTGGCCTAGCCAAAGTCCTGACCTGAATCCTATTGAGATGTTGTGGTATGACCTTAAAAAGGCTGTTCATGCTCGAAAACCCTCTAATGTAACTGAATTAGGACAATTCTGCAAAGATGAGTGGGCCAAAATTCCTCCAGGACGCGTGTAAAAGCCTCATTGCACGTTATCGCAAACGCTTGGTTGCAGTTGTTGCTGCTAAGGGTGGCCCAACCAGTTATTAGGTTTAGGGGGCAATCACTTTTTCACACAGGGCCATGATGGTTTGGATTTTTTTTCACCTTTAATAATAAACACCTTCATTTACAAATTGCATTTTGTGTTTACTTGTGTTGTCCTTGACTATTGTTTAAATTGGTTTGATGTTCCGAAACACTTAAGTGTGACAAACATGCAAAGGAACAGGAAATGAGGAAGGGGGCAAACACTTTTTCACACCACTGTATATTTCCCAACAACCAATACATGTTACAGTTGAACAAACAATACTGTGGATGATGACCAGGCTTGGGGAGTAACGGAATACATGTAACAGCGTGACATAATCAGAATATAAAAAACTGGTAACTGTAATCCATTACAATTATAACAAAAAACAGAGTATTCAGATTACAGGTATATTATGGACATTATGCTTTTGTCTAGGGCAACCATACGTCCTCTTTTTCCCAGACACGTCCTCTTTTTCGGACCTTAAAGAAGCGTCCGGCCGGGATTTCTAAATTTGAGAAAGTGTCTGTGATCCGGCTTTAGTTTCATTAGACCATTTGCTTCTGGTCTAATATTGCAGCATGTGTGCGCATGTTTGAATTGCTTATCCCCTCTCTGTAATTCCGGCCTTCTCGCACACTAATCGGTCGATTTTAAAAGATGCCTCTCAACCATTAGCCAACTCTCAGCAAACGCATGAAGGTGAAGCGCTGTTCTCTACGGTGTCGAACAGTTTGCTATGAAGCAAATGAAGCTGTCCTTAGTCGAAACAATGCCCATGGCCATAAAAGATCTTTTTTAATTTCATGTTCTCACATTGCTTCGTATGAGCCTACATGGTCATTCAAATGTATAAATGATGGCAGAAGGTTCACTTGTGGATGAGTTCTCTGTGGCTTTGACCTTGGCATGGTTGTTGGTGCCAGACGTGCTGGTGCTGCTTGTTGATGAGAGAGGTCAGAGGAGAATGGCCAGGGTGTTATGGGGTGTTATGTGGTCTGAGATGCTTGTCTGCTCACCACAGTTGTAAAGAGTGCTTATTGGAGTTACTTTAGACCTCTTGGCAGCTCAATCCTGTCTGACCATTCTCCTCTGGCCATTCTCATCAAAACGGTGTTTATGCCTGCAGAACTGCTGCTCACTGGATGTCTGTTTATTTATTTATTTATTTTCCTTTCAGCAACATTCTCTATAAACTCTGTATGAAGACTGTCGTGTGTGAAAACCCCAGTTTCTAAAATACTCAAATCAGTCCATCTGGCTCCAACAAACCATACCACCATGTCACGAACATTACATCTTGGTGTGAACATTACCTGAAGTTCTTGACTTGTATCTGCATGATGCTACGCATTGTCCTGCTGTCACATGACTGGATGATTAAATAATTGAATGAACACGCAGATATACTGGTCTTTCTAATACGGGGATCAATGAGTACAGAACAGTAGCTTCAGTGTGAGCTGATGTCACAAGGGATTAAGGGATATGAACAATTAGCCATGTGAGGAATACTATTAGCTGAAAGAGGTGTGGCCATCTAGGCAACATTTTATACCACAATTGTACTCGCTCCATTTTATTTTTGACTTTAACACAAAAAAAAGTGTGCTACACTCTAAAGAATGTTGCTCATTATTTAAACATTAGGTGCATTAGTAAGGAAATTTGTTGACGTGTCTCTGCCATCACAGCTAGTGTGATGTTCCCCCACAGAAACATCTTCTATTTACATATTTTCAAGTCTAGTTATCGCTGCCATGAGTATATTGCTTGACAAAAAAAAAAAGAAAAAAAAAGTGGAAATGACTTCCATAAATATCACAAAGCTGAAAAACAGCTTCTCCAAAAAACGTCCTCTAATTAACAAAACAACTGAATAAGGTATTTCTTTTCAACAAAACACACAGGAAACAAGAAACGAAGCTTTCAGTGACATGTCGAGAACTGTAATTCTAACTACACAACTGTCTAACAGGTTACGCGATTGCTCCAAATGATAAAACTGCAGTTCTTCTGATGGAACTTAGCAACATAATTAGACAATAATTGACTAAGGCTATTTTCCTACATCAACCACATCCTTTTCTTCATGCTTTTTCCATATATTTTCATGTATATGTCACATCTGATGTGGAGATATCTGCATGTTCTCTGGCCCATTTAAAACACCTAAATAATCAGCACCTGTAATCTCTGGCCACTGAATGATCTATGTGCCCATTGCTTAGTTTAGATGTCTTGTAGTCCATGATGTATTAATGTTGCTTGGTCCTTATTTAATTTTCACATAAACAAGTTGACGTGTGTGTGTGTGTGTGTGTGTGTGTGTGTGTGTGTCTTCATCTTTTTTCCTGCGCTGTACATATATGCCTACAAGGTGAGTATGATATACTTAATCATAATCTTCTTAAGTATTACTTGCCGACCTATATGCTGACCTTGGGGAAAAGTAAACATAGCTTATCGTGTCATATTCAATATTTATGATGTGATGCCGCATAAAGCTTAAACAACTCGTAATCCAAGGTGACTGTGGGCCTTGATTTCCACATAGACTTTAACTAGAGTAAACCTACAAGGTAAGACATTGAACATTACGGTGAAAGTTATTGGTTACCTTTCCTATTTACTTTTCTACACTTGCTTGATACATTTCATTACATTTTAGGATTAAGTGACCTTTAATGTATATTTGATCTATTTATTTGCAGGTCCCCCTATAACCAAATATTATGCCAAGGTTTATATTAGACTTCTTTCTATCCTTCAGGTGAAAGCCATCCTTTGCTGAGATCCAGTAAGAAGGAGAAAATACACCACACTGAATCTCTCATTTCAGATATGTCTGTTTTTATTCATTTTTAAAATGCTAGTGTAACATGTTCGGTTAACAATGCAGCTCAATTAAAACATGAAAAGGGTTACTCATTTGCAGTGTGCCGTTTATTTTTTACGTTGCCTTGATTACATGCCTCTACAATCACGACAAAGCCAGTAAAATTAGGAGTCCAACATTAAAAAGTGCTAAGATATTATTCTCTTTTGCCATATTTAAAAACAAAAAAATACGCACATCTATGCTGGACATAGTAAATTATAGAAACAACATGGACGTGGCTCGTCCTTTCTCTCAACTGTCTTTAGTTGAACCAATTGGTTTGTAGAACCATACAAAAGGGTGAAAAGACTTTACTTCTTCGAGTCGTTGTGGTCACTTGATTCTCTGGGCTGAAGTCTTCGTCTTGGGTGATGTTGTAGGGGTGCCCAGTAGGTCTTGCAACAGTGAGTAAGTTGGCTTGTGTCTTTATGCCGGGGACACGGAGCTGGAGGAGACGGATGAGGCCTCGGTCTTGGAGGCAGTGGTGGAAGCGCCCTCCTCTTCCTCGAAGGGGTTCTTGCCGCAGCACAGGGTGGTAATCATGCAGTGGCGGAACTGCTTGTTCATGCAGACATAGATGACAGGGTTGTAGACTGAGGAGCTTTTGGCAAAGAAGGCTGGGAGGGTCATGAAGATAGGCCCGAATTCACTGCCCTTATGGGTGAAGATGTACCAAGCCACACTGGCATAGGGCGTCCAGGCAACCATGTAGCCAATGAACATGATGATGACCATGCGTGTGACCTCACGCTCAGCTCTCTGGGTGGTTTCAGACTCCTGCTGTGCAGCTGCAGCCGCTTTGACAGTGCAGAGAAGACGTCCATAGCAGAAGGTGATGATGAATAGTGGGGTAAGGAAGTGGACCGAGAACATGTAGATGACAAAGGACTCATTGTTGAACCCCTCTGCACGAGTGTAGTAGTCAATTCCGCATGAGCACTGCATGCCCTCAGGGATATAACGGGACCAGCCGACCAGGGGGGGCACGGTACAGGCCAAGGCCATGACCCAGGTGAATGCTACTCCCATGATGGCATGGTTCTCTCCAAACCTGAAGTTGCTCATGGGTTTGCAAACAACTATCCATCTCTCAATGGAGAGCACGACCAGGCACCAGAGTGAGTTGATACCACCAAAAGTTGCAAAGAAGCCTTCCAGGTTGCAGCCAAGGCGCCCAAAGACGAAGTAGCCATGCATAGATGTGTATACCGTGGTTGTGAAGCCTCCAAATACCATTAACAAGTCAGCAACAGCCAAGTTCAAGAGGATGTAGTTTAGGGGTGTGCGCAGCTTCTTGTGCTCAATGGTGACGTACAGCGTGAGGAAGTTGATTGGAAAGCCAACGAGAATGAGGAAGAACATGTAGGCTCCCAGTAGGGCGTATGCCCATGGTTCCACTAGGTAGTACTGAGGATAATCGTATGGACTCCTCACAACGCCAGTGGCATTGGACATGGGCACGTAGAAGAACGGCCCCTCTGTTCCATTCATGGCTGTGGTTGAGTGGTGTGCTGCCCCCTTCTGCACTGGACTTTAGCTACTTCTGAGGGATGGTGGTGGAATGAGTCAGGCCTGTGCTACAAATGGACCCTGGGTGTATCCCGTTTGCTTTATATTGCACCTGGGATTACCGATGCTTTCCACATTGTCAGCAGAACATGATTTAGGGCACAGATAATGAAATAATCCTGTCCACTGCTGCAATGCATTTCTGGTAACTCATCAAGTTATTAAGGTTACCTGTCCAACTGCAGCAGAGACCCACACCTGCTGACTGGTTAAGTCCGATTATAATTATCAGCAATAACTCTGCTTTTAGAATAGAGCTTTACTTTATTCCCTACACAAAAATCACCCTTCCAGATTTTTTTTATTTTTATTAAATAATCAGATTTTTAAATGTCATATCATATCTTATCATATCCAGTGCAATTTATTATTATGAAATATGTTCCACATATACCTATGTGGGGAAAATCAGCTTGGACATGTATATAATTTGGCCATACTTTGACAGATGCTATTTTACATCCACAATCTAGCTACCAGTGCTAACTAAGTTTAGGTTTAGCAACAGATGGTAACGAATAAAATCAATGCAGGAAGTCCATCACAGGAAACGATATTTATTTAAGAAGAAAGCATTACTTTCTACAATTCACTCGTTTTCTATCGCTGTTCTGTAGCTAGCCTGACCTTTAAGTCTCAAATGACAGTTCTATATCAAAGACTACTGGACTGATTCAGTAAGCATTAGTAGTTTTTCACACACTAAAGAAAGAAGAATAAAAGTGCTCATTTTGAGTACGTTTAAAACATGATATTACACAATGTATTAAGTATCGGACTAAGATGATCTATGGTGTAATAATTAGATTGATCTGGGCAATACACTGACACTAGGTATGCTGGGTAGTATTTGGACTTTTGCGCCATCAAATAAATCTACACCCACCTAAACTCATGAAATTAATTCCCACTTGAAAAGAGTACTGTCTTCCTCCAACCAACAGAATATATTTCAAATACATTTCTTCAGCAGTTTTAAAGCATGAATGCACTCAGACTACCCTTTAGATGTAAAAAAGTGCTGGACTGTGGCTTTGGGAGAGAGTGTGCTGGGCTTAGCACCCTTCCAGTGGTGCATTGCACGGAGAGGATTTAAAGATTAGAAGACTTTTTGCACACTTAAGGGCATTAAGCAGCTTCCTAGGATGTCTCACATTCACCCTTCAGGTCCTTAGAGGATCTGTGGAGGCCTCTAGTTCTGGAACAGCTATTTTGAAAAGAGTGATTTCGGCTTTTAAACTGAACTGAGTTCAGTAGATAAACTATCAATTTTCCGGTCATTATCATGTATTAAACTAACCAACTTCAACAGAAATCTGATCTTAGCAAAAATATTGAGAAACAAAGACACTAGCCCAATATATTATATAATATCCTAATACATAGTAATATATGATTCCTGGTATATAACGCTTATTGAGGTTTTAAATCATTTGTAAATTGAAGTCCCACAGTTACAAAGTTAAATATTGTTGTTTTTTTACGAAGTGAATGTGTAAGCTAGCTTGAAAATTAAATGGCTCTAAAATCATGCATTCTGTTAGGTAGAAACTGCACGTTTTTTGTGCAGACTTGCAAATGACCTCATTAAATGCATGACAACATTGCTTGAAAGTATACACTTAGTCCATCTTTTTTCATAAGTGACCTACTACCACTAGTGGCGACTAGTTGCAATTACTACAGATAGGAGAATTAAGAAATATTATTTTACAATAGTGCCTAAGAATATGTTGCAGAGGAACACGTAGGATTTATTCAGGACTTATTACAATTACATGCAGGTTCTCTCAGTATTCATACTACATTTGATCGATGTTATTACCTATGTGATTCCACCACGGAGACATATTTTTTATAACACCCACTGATATTATATATAAGTAAAAGACATTTAAAAGGTATTTTAATAGGTAAAGTTTGCTTCACAACAATATACATACCGTGCAAAAGTCTTAGGCACCCTAAGTTTTAGTTCAAACTTTGTTCTAGATTTTATTTTTTTTAATTTGATGACATTTTCGATTCCCAAACACTCTGCTGCCCAAAGCACGACAGCACTTGGTAAACTTGGTAAGCCATGTCTTCATGGATCTCACTTTGAGCACATGGGCACAGTCGTGCTGGAACTGGTTTGGGCCTCTGAGTTTCTGTAAAACGAACTCTAAATGTTACAGCACACAAAGACATGCTAGACACCTGTGTGCTTCCAACTTTGTGGCAACAGTTTGGGGAAGACCCGTATATGTGTCACGTATCTGGGAAATCTGGACTGCATTTCCCATCAGCCACTGCACTGTACCACATGACCACATGCACCACGACTGCACCTGTTTCACGTTTTTGTTAATGAGCACTCATGTGTATATATAGTCTTTGTCTGCACTCTCTCCTTGTCTTTCGTTGTTGTAGACGCCTGTCATTTATGTCTCAGTGTTCTGTATCTTGCCACAGTGTTATGCCACGTTGTCTTAGCGTCTTAGCGTCTTTGTTTCGTAGTTTGTTTGTTTACAATAAATATTTAAAATCTGCGACTGCTTCTGCCTCAACCTCCCAAGCGTGACAATATGGCTGTGAGGGTCAGGTGTGCTATGCCCTATAGCTTCAGAATACTAGGTAATGCTGAAATAAAATAATCCGAGCAGAATGTGGTTTGGTGTTGTCCTGCTCTGGATCCCAGCATATGTTGCTCCAAAATGTGTACATATCTTTCTGCATTAATGGTGCCCTCACAGGCACTGACACACCTCCTTACCATGACAGACACCGGCTTTTGGACCTGACACTGATAACAGCTTGGATGGTCCTCTTTGGCCCGGAGAACACGACGACTGTTTTGTCCAAAATCTATTTGAAATGTTGACTCATCAAACCACAAAACACGATTCCACTGTGCTGCTGTCCATCTCAGATGAGACCAGGTCCAGAGAAGTCGGCGGCGCTTCTGGACAGTGTTGATGTATATCTTCTGCTTTGCATAGTATCCTTAACTTGCATCTGTGGATGCAGCGGCGAATGGTGTTGAATGACAAAGATTTACCAAAGTATTCCCGAGCCCATGTCAGGATATCCATTACAGACTCATGACGGTTTTTAAGACAGTGAAGTCTGAGAGATCAGAGATCACATGCATTCAGAAGTGGTTTTCAGTCTTGCCCTTTACACGCCGAGATTTGACCGGAATCCTTGAATCTTTTAATTATATTGTGCACTGTAGAAGGTGGAATGCCCAAAATCCTACCGATTTCTCTTTGGGGAATGTTGTTCTCAAAGTGTTGGATTATTCATTGTTGGCAGATTGGCGAGCCTTGACCCATCCTTGTTCTTGAAAGATTAGGCCTTGAAAGATGGAGGCTCCTTATATACTAAGATTAGACGATTGTCTCACCTGTTTCACATCACCTTCTTATTTCAACTCATCACATTGCTGTTAGTACAAAATTCCCCCGTCCCGACTTTTTTGGAATGTGTTGCATGCGTCAAATTTCAAAATAAACGTTTATTTAAAAAAAAAAAATAAAATGATGCAGTTGATTATGTAAAACATCAAAGACCTTGTCTTTACTTTTTTTTTTCTCTTTAAATACAAGTGAAAGTACATTTACAAATCCCTCCTCTGTTTTTATTAGCATTCCCTATACTGTCCCAACTTTATTAGGAATTAGGGTTATAAATGCCAAGACAAAGGAGTGAAATATTTTAAACACATTAAGCACATTGCAATATTGTAAAAAATGCATATATAAAAAAAGAAAATTTGATATTCAACATAAAATTTAATTTGCCAAATACATCTGAAATTAATTTGGTATAACAGTATTCTTACTTGTCCCATAATGCTATCATCCGCACAATGTGAAACATTTAAATGCTTTTTCAGTAGACATGGTGGGAGAATTTGTGCTTATTATGCATGCTATCCTTTCTCAGTAATAGGCTACTACACCCGCTAGATTTCCCGAAGGAATGCGACTCCTCACTGTCTGACTGTCCATAAGAATGATGTGTGTCTGTGTGTGTGTCTCTCTGCATGCCACAGCAGCCTGATAATCACTGTTATACAGAGAAGACAAGCACCATTTGTGTTACATTCGCTGTTCTCTCTACATAAGCAGATTTTATATAGGACTATTGAGAATTTTGTGTGTGTGTGTGTGTGTGTGAAGCAGCTTCTCTTCCCTTCCATATCTAAGTTGAATTGCTGATTAATATTTAACGTTGTTTAACATTTGAATATTTTCTATCAGCAGGTTAAACATTCACCTCTGCAAAAGCTCTGGACTCTCAGACGGACACCTTCTTACATCCTAACTGACATACAGTGTATATAAAGTGTGGCAATTTACTTAGACACCAGCAGAGGACTCTGTTGGCTGCATAGAAACTGTAACAAGGATCAGGTATTCAAGCTCACATAACCACCAGAAAGCTACAATGTTAAATCTATGGATGTTAAACATACTACTAAGAACTACTACTAGTCTATCAAAAACGATATCTAGTCCTTATTTTACGCACCATATTCCCTTTTGTTATCGTAGTTCTGATAACTAACAGATAGTTACTGCAACAGCAGTGCAAAATCACAATATTTGGCACCTGCTGCTTTGCACAGCGTAATGTTTTCCTATATTTAACACACCTGATTCGACTCCTTGAAGTGTTTGGTCATGAGCTGAATCTGATCCACTTGTTTGTATGGAAAGTATTAAAACTGCACAAACCTGTGGGTGTTACTGGGTGAGTTCTCTTTTGTTTACTTCCTGTTTTTCTCTTAGTTCCTCCATCAGCCTTTACCTTGTCCATGCCATCTGATCATTTTTAGACACTGTGGCTAGCTTGTTCATGCTGGAGATGCGCTACCGGGACTGGGGTCTCATGGAATCCACTTCTGTTTTATTCAAGACTGAAATACGACCATTTTGTACTTGTTATAATTACAACAAATGACAAAGTCCTTTAAAACTCTTGCTCCCCCTTTTATCTGTACATATCTCTTATAAACAGCACACTACTGAACTGAGAAAAAATGACACTTCTAGAAAGATTTCATTTGTCTGAAATCACCTGCATCCAAACATGCTGGCAGTGTTTATTTATGTCCGTGTTCCGGTCTGTTACTGTAACCTGCACTAGCCCACACATTTGCGCACATGCATTAGTTCATAAGACCATGTGATCTCGAATGTGGATGCTCAAGCTCACTACTCCTGTTCCTTGATTTGCATTTGGTTGAATCATTTACATACTGCAGTATCAGTGCACCTGCGTGGTGACACTAATAACCCCTGTGTCTGGTTTCCATGGCTCTGAGGGGAGGCTGAGCTTTGTTCTAAGCTGTACTAAGGTGGCTTTTCTCTTGTGCTGAGCCAGGGCTGGGGTTTAATCGCTCCCCTCTTCTCCCAAAACACACACAACAAGAGAAAGCCTGACCCTCCAGTTCCTTCCCAATCAGCACCTTAAAGTCAATCAGCTGTAGAAGCAGACTATATCCCTCTAAGCAAGGCACTGTTCTGTCAGGGCTCAGCATGCTGCAAGAAATTAATCGCGCAGGCAGTGTTCCTGAAGGGTCTGACTCACTGCTGAAAAATGGTGTTATTTTGTTCCTGGAGGTTTGATTATGATATGTGTATGTGTGTGTGTGTGACCATAAATGCACACTGGAGACTGTGTACATGTGCTACTTCTTGTGGTTTGGTAATAGTGCTGCAGTGGGTCTATTAACCTCTTTTGCGCACCGGAATTTGGGCTAATGATAGACTGAGATTGGTGCCATTATAAGTTCTCTCAATGTTCATGTCGAATCACCCCCCCCTCTCTCTCTCTCTTGCTCCATTCTATTCGGTATATACAGTGGGGGAAATAAGTATTGGACACGTAAACGTTTTTTTAAGTAAATATATTTTCAGTGATGTTATTCACATGAAATTTTCAGCAAACATCGGTATTAACTCAAGAAGTCCGTAAATATAAAGAATTCAACATCAAAGTCCATATATAAAGTTATGTGTAATAAAGTGGAATGACAAAGGGAAAAAGTATTGAATACGCTAACTGAAATGTATTTAATACTTAGTGGAGAAGCCTTTGTTTGTAATGACCGCTTCAAGACACTTCCTGTATGAAGAAATGAATGGGCTCATTATTCAGGTGTGATTTTTGTCCATTCTTCTAAACATATTGTCTTTAAATCTTGTTCAACTGGATTCCAGTCAGGTGATTGACTGGGTCACTCTAGCACCTTGATTTTTTTTCTTCTCTGAAACCAACTGAATTTCCTTTGCTGTATGTTTTGGCTCGTTGTCCTGCTGGAAGGTCCACCAACATCTCATCTTCATCATCCTGGTGGATGGCAGCAGGTTCTTCTCAAGAATTAGCCAGAAAAGGGCTCCATTTATTGTTCCTTCAATTATATGAAGTCTGCCAGTACCATGTGATGAAAAACATCCCCACACCATGATGCTTCCACCTCCAAACGTCTGTTGGTGTAGTGTTTTAAGAGTGATGTGCAGTGCCATTTCTTCTCCAAACATGGTGTGTAGTACGACAGCCAAAAAGTTAAATTGTGCTATCGTCTGACCAGACTACACTCTCCCAGTATTTCATAGGCTTGTCCAAATGAGTTGTAGCAAACTTTAAACAAGCTTCGACATGGCTTTTCTTTAGTAATGGAGTCTTGTGGGTTGAGTGTGAGCAGTGGAGTGCATTGCCTATTGTTTTCTCTGTGACGATGGCACCTGCTGCCTCCAAGTGTTTCTGGAGCTCTTTCCGAGTGGTCTTTGGCTACTCTTCTGACTATTCTTCTGACTCCCTGGTCAGAAATCTTGTGAGCAGCTCTTGTGAGTGGCCGGTTGATGACGGAGTGATGCTGCTTCAACTTGCGGATAATGGCCTCACTGGTGCTTACTGGGGGATTCAGAAGTTTTGAAATACGTCTGTATCCAATGTTCAATCCGATGATCAATGTTTCACAACAATAAGGTTGCAAAGGTATTGGGAGGACTCTTTGCTTTTACCCATCATGAGATATTTCTTGTGTGACACCTTGGTAATGAAGAGCCTTTTTATAGACCATGAATTTACTAACCCAGCTGATATTAATTTTAATACGGGGTATAATTACTTATGGATTTCAGCTGGTTCCTGGCCTTACCTTGCCTTTGAGAACTGCTTTTTCTTAGTGTTTTCAATACTTTTTTCCTCCATCATTCCACTTTATTCCACATAACTTTATTTATGGACTTTAATGTTGTGAATTCTTTATATTTCTTGAGTTAATACGGATGTCTGGTGAAAATCTCATGTTAATAACCTCATTGGAAATATATTTAC